>JAIPMN010001521.1:8100-23256 GCA_020650975.1 Apostichopus californicus | reverse complement strand
TATTCATTTCTTTTGTTTTTATATGTTTATATATTGTGGTCAGTAGTAATTGAGTCACTGCATTGATATGAAACCAAGGGTTGAAATAAGCGGGCGCCCAGGCGCTATTTGCGCCCGCAAGCACTAAAATAGCGCCCCTGGACATGAAAATACAATACGCACGGGCGCTTCTTTGTCGGCAAATAAGCGCCCGCATACTCCTGTAAATATCAGCCTCATCATGCGCTGCACAGAAGCCTGAAACTACATTGCATGCTAGTGCTATATAGTAACTGCTAGCGATTTGATAAATCACTGATCGATCGAGTGCATGCACAATAGAACTGGTGCACATGGTTTATATATCGCACAACACCTGTACTGATACGTACGTACATGCCGTACTTGAATTTTGTTTCTCCTTTTTAGCTCCTGGTAGTGAGAAAATAGCTCCTGGTCCTACTGAAATTGCCGCGAACCAGGAGCCACTTTTTTAGAAAGTGGCTCCTGGTCCACAAATCCTTATTTCAACCCTTGTATGAAACACTTCAATCACATTAGAAGTGACATTGAGAAGAAAAAAGTTGTGATGAGTAGTATTGTTGTCATATCATATATTAGTACAAAATTTAATCTTAAAATACATTGACCAAAATTTTCTGTTTTATAGAACAATGGAATGGCCGTGATGAATACACTTTTTAGTATATTTTATATTTCCTTTTCTCAAGAACATGTGATAAGAGTTCTGTTTTTTTCTGTAGCCTACGGGGGGACCATTTACCATCAGTAGTACGCTGAGTTCCAATGCTTTTGATAAGTATTGTTTTTTTTTTCTCTAGCCTACGGGGGGACCATTTACCATCAGTAGTACGCTGGGTTCCAATGCTTTTGATAAGTATTGTTGTTTTTTTCTGTAGCCTGCAGGGGGACCATTTACCATCAGTAGTACGCTGGGTTCCAATGCTTTTGATAAGAATTCTGTTTTTTTTTTCTGTAGCCTGCAGGGGGACCATTTACCATCAGTAGTATGCTGGGTTCCAATGCTT
This sequence comes from Apostichopus californicus, assembly GCA_020650975.1. NCBI lineage: Eukaryota > Metazoa > Echinodermata > Holothuroidea > Aspidochirotida > Stichopodidae > Apostichopus > Apostichopus californicus. The sequence continues at coordinate 22,228 of JAIPMN010001521.1, read as the reverse complement.
TTGATAAGTATTGTTTTTTTTTTCTGTAGCCTACAGGGGGGGGGACCATTTACCATCAGTAGTACGCTGGGTTCCAATGCTTTTGATAAGAATTCTGTTTTTTTTTCTCTAGCCTACAGGGGGACCATTTACCATCAGTAGTACGCTGGGTTCCAATGCTTTTGGCTTTCCGGCTACATCAGGCACTTCCAGCTTCTCGTCGACATCGTCTGCTTTCAGTGCTGGAAGTTCTGCTGCTTTCAAAGTGCCTCCAGGGGGTTTCAACTTTGGTCAAACAGGAACAACCCCTGGGTTTCCTGCATCATCGAGTGGCTCTGGATTTAAAGTCCCGGTAGGAGCCTTCTCACTTCCCCAACCTGACACCAGCGCCAGTCATTCTGAAGTGAAAGTTTCTGCCCCACTGTTTTCTTTTGTAGCTCCGGCTTCAAGTTCCCAGGCAAACTCAGATTCTGTGAAGAGCAGTGTGGAAAGCACCACACCAGTGAAATCACTGAATACAGCAACCGATCAATCCACAAATCCCACATCAACAACAACAAGCCCACCCAAGCAATCCACCAATCCCGCAACAACAACAAGTCCAGCAGCTTCGGTATTTAGCTTTAGTGGAGGAATGCCTCAGTTCTCTTTTGGTACCCCCCCAAGTCAAAGCAAACCTAGCTCTGGTTTTTCATTTGGTAGTACAGCTGAGGATACTGGTACTGATGTGTCCTCTGCTGCTGCAAGCAATACAGAGTCCAAGACAGCAAGCAAACCGGTCATGGCGTTTGGAGGTAGCCAGGCGGCACCTGTCTTTAGTAATGCCCCTGCTGCCAGCAGCTCAACCGCTGCCTTCCCTGGGTTCTCATTCAAGCCCAATCCACCACCTAGCTCGGACAACGCAGGAGATAAAAAGGAAGTTGTGTCCTTTGCAGAACTTGTCAAAAGTAAAGGGCAGTTTAACTTCCGTCTTGATGTCAACAACGTGGCTTCTTCCCCTCCAAAAGCAAGCGTGAAGTCACCCGCCAAATCTCCGGGGCTTAACAAATCCGGTGAATACTATCAGGACGAGGAGAGAGATGACATTTACTTTGAACCAGTGGTGACTTTACCAGATAACGTCAAGCTTGAAACAGGAGAGGAAGGGGAGGAGGTCAAGTTCAGCCACAGAGCCAAGCTGTACCGATTTGACATGGCAGGTTCACAGTGGAAGGAAAGAGGTGTAGGGGACATCAAAGTACTCTTCAACCCTGAGAATAAGAAGTACAGGATAGTTATGCGCAGAGAGCAAGTGAGTAAATTATATATTGTTATTAAATTGTCCAAACAGTAACTAATGTATCCCTACCACAGTAGCAAATAGTACAATACTAAGGGCAAGATTAACACAGTGGAGATAGCAACTGAGTATTTTGTTATAAACTGCTAACATTCCAAAATGTAACCAAGATATCTCTCCCAAAACAGTACAATTTACCAAGTCTGGAGCACAGCATTGTTATGCTAAAGAAAACAACTCTTAGGAAAACAGCAATATTTGAAACAAAGAGTTACATATGGTGATCAACATGATGTTGTTGTTTTTTCTGGCTTAAAGCTAAAGGAATTAATGCGATGTATGTGATATGAGTGTGTGAAACATTGGCATGTAGATGCGTGTGACACCTTAGCTTGTAGATGTGATATAGCAAAAATTGCATGTAGGTTCTTCAAATTGAAACCATAATACTGCCTTGCAAGGCTGGCCTTATATTGCCTCAGATCAAGCACCTGGGCTATAACTCGACTCATCAAAACTGAAAAGGAAAATATTCAATGGTTGTTTATGTCTGACTTACCTGTTTATGCCTCACTTACATGTTTACGTCTGACTTACCTGTGTTTTTTTGTAGGTGCTGAAGGTCTGTGCCAATCATTACATTACCAAACACGTAGATCTCCAACCTAACAAAGGATCAGAGAAGTCTTGGGTTTGGCATGCCATGGACGTCTCCGATGGGGAGGTACAAAACGAACAGCTAGCCGTCAGGTTCAAAACAGAAGAGGCAGCCAAGGAATTTAAAGAGATTGTTGACGATGCAAAGAAGGGACTATAAAATTATACTTATAATAAGTGAAGTGTTTGAAGGCTTGATGTGTCCTTTACAAACAGCAAGGATTGTATCTGTACTGTGTTAGCAGGTGCTACTTATGCACCTCAACTACCTTACACCAGCATAAAAGGTTCTTGTAATTAGAACAATTGCATTCTGTTAGACAATTTTTTTTATGCTAATTAGTAACTGCATTTGTGTATCAGGAATGACCAATAATCATTGCTGGTTTGCCTTGAAGTAACCAGCTCATTATCATTATGATTCATCATTTATGATTTATGATTTATGATTTATCACAGCTATAATCTACAGGAAGGAAAAGTGTTAATGTGTGACCATCGCTACATGTTAGTTTTGAGGGGGAGAGGGAGGCTGGTAGGGGGTTTGTGAGGTGTGGTATGCTCACGAGCTAGTGGATGTTGTTATGGAAGTCTTTAATGCTTTTGTGATGTGGTCACCCTCCATGGTGTGCAGATGACTATACTAGTTCTTTACTATACTATATTATAGAATGGTGGTTCACCGTCTATGTGTCAATTTGATCTTTTCTCTGGACGTTTATTGCTCGTGATATGAGCAGTTGCAAAGCATTATGGGTGTTACAGTGTCTTAGTTGATGTAGTGAGTAGTGACTTGATACTGAACCTTGTCACATATTTTAGGCCATTCTGAAGAAACTCATATACCAATATCCCAAGAATGAAACTTTATGGGTTGATAAATTATCAAAAAGTCAAATTTGGTTGAAAGATGTTCCAACTCACCATATGTATGTAGCTAAGTTGTATTGCTTCTGTTCAGTTAAATATGTGTAACATGTGTTACTTTAATACCTTAAGGTTACATATTGACATGATTCCCTATTGGAATGTTGCATTGCAATGAGTTATCATGTAAATCATACAACCGTTCCTTTTGTAAAAGGGGAAAATTGTGAAGTCACTGTGTTAATATGGCTGCAGTTAGTGCAGTGTAGCAGAATGTTCATTTGGAGGTAGAATAATTTGATATCTTGGTGTTTGGATTATGTTTAATTCAAGAATTCCTGCAGTATATCTGTATTCTGCACTGCATCTTATAACAAAATAGAATCATGTTTTGTACTAAGTTTATAATGTTTTCTGTGGGACTTTGGTGTGAATTTCATGGGGTGTGGTGGGGGAGGCTGGAGTTGTGAATTTGATGGGGAGGGGTTGGGGAGAGGTGGGGAAGGCTAGTGATAAAGTGGGTGAAAGGGGGTAGGAAGGAATGACAGGGATAATAAGGGTAACGGTTAGGTTTAGTACTGATGGGCAATGGGAATTGCAAAAATGTTGCACCAAATTGATCTTCTTTTTTAATAATTAGAAATCAAGTGTAAATAATTAGAAATCAAGTGTTAATAATTAGAAATCAAGTGTTTATTTCAAGTAATAACATGTTAAGTTCAGACATACTTTCAGTGATAGGTTGGTTTGTGATCAGTGGTTGGGCTAGGGTTGCAGGGTCCCAGGGACAAGAGTGATAGGTGGGGGCAGTTCACACTTATATCATATCTAAACTGCACTTGACACAAAGTCATTAATGTAACATTAGAAAACAGGCACTATGATAAATTGTGGTATTTAACTGGGGAGTTAATTTATCAAATGCAACCAATGGTCAATGAAATAAGACATAGGGTTGTTGGTACTCATTCAATGGTTAATGAAATAAGACATAGGTTTGTTGGTACTCAATCAATGGTTAAATGAAATACGTCATGGGGTTGTTGGTAATCATTCAATGGTTAATGAAATAAGACAGGTTTGTTGGTACTCATTCAATGGTTCATGAAATAAGACCTACTAAGACATAGGGTTGTTCGTAATCATTCAGTGGTTAATGAAATAAGACAGGGTTGTTGGTACTCATTCAATGGTTCATGATATGAGACATAGGTTTGTTGGTACTCTTTCAATAGTTAATGAAATAAGACATACTCATTTTACCAATTCAATTATTCATGCAAAAACATGAACAGCTAATTAGTAGAGGAGGAGGGATGGAGAAATAGAGGGAGGGCTTCACAAAGCTGTTGGAAAACACATTAAACTTTCCAAGTCACTGATTGATATCTGTTGTCACTAATTGTAGCACCTAAGCAACCATTTTTGTTACATGCACAAATGTCCATATTATCCACAGCACCATGATGAATCCAGCTATCTGTAAATTTGGTGCCTTAGAAATATAATAAATGTTCCTTTGTGCCTCAAAGGCTGTGTTGATATCACTCTGTTTCACCTTGTGCACGCCTACAGAAAGTGTGTTTATTATTGAATAGTGTATATGCTGTTCTGTTGACTATGTGTTGTCAACTGTGGGCTGCAAATAAACTGTTGTGTACTTAACATGTTTGTTTGAGTTGTGTTTAAATTTCTTGTTATCTTGTTTCTTCTATGGGCAGGATGAGAGTTTGTTGGTCAGTTGAGGTTGAGACAATGGTTGTCATGGTACTAGAGGTTCAGGCAATGGTTGTCATGGTACTAGATGTTGAGGTAATGGTTGTCATGGTACTAGTTAATGTTCCTGAGTAGTGATTCTCTGGGAGTCAGCCATGGTAGGGTGACCGAGGGTAACCAGAAGTGCATGTCAACTGGGGGGAGGGGAAGGGTCAAAAGCTGTCCAAGTGTGTATGTGTTTGTTACATCGGCAATTTCATGCTAAAACTCCTAAACAGCTGGGCCGAGTTTCAAAATTGGTGGGAAGATATATGATGGTAATTTGTGTTACACAGACCCTCAAAATCATAGGTAAAATTAAGAGAAAAGTCATTGTTTGCTATAACTCCAAGAGCAAAAAATTGAATTTACATGCAACTTTGCAGGTATAGTAGGTATATCAAGAACTATCAAAATATGTGGTTACCGTGTTCATTAGATTTAGTTGATTGCTTGGCTGTATTTGCAATGATTTCTTCAAATTTGGTATGAATGTGCCCCATGCTAGAGTCTCATGTCTTGAAGACCTTCACAATGAAATTTCAAAGATCAATTGAAGTAAAGAAGTGATTTTTTTGTTATGAAGACACCAACAAATGTTGAAAGACAATTTTGTAAGACTATACCCTTATGATTTTTTCAATTTTGGGCCAAAATCACTGCATTTTAGAATCTTCCCAAATTGATGTGGAAAAGGAATGGCACCCTTTTAAACTCACAGCAGACCTCGATATCGTAAATTTAGCTCTCTATCCTTTAAAGAGACACTTTAATTTGAATATGAAATCTTTGTCATAATTTAATAATTATTGTATTTGGAGGCCAAAACTCGATTAAATTTCACTTTTAACATGTGGAAATAGTGTTTCTGAGTCATGTGAATCCATTGTGCACATTCAGACTGAAATATGAAAACATGATTTTTCGTTCAAATTTGCCAATTTTGTAAGACTATACCCTTATGATTTTTTTCAATTTTGGGCCAAAATCACAACATTTTAGAATCTTTCCAAATTGATGTGGAAAAGGAATGGCGCCCTTTTAAACTCACAACAGACCTCAATATCGTAAATTTAGCTCTCTATTCTTTAAAGAGACACTTTAATTTGAATATGAAATCTTTGTCATAATTTAATAATTATTGTATTTGGAGGCCAAAACTCGATTAAATTTCACTTTTAACATGTGGAAATAGTGTTTCTGAGTCATGTGAATCCATTGTGCACATTCAGACTGAAATATGAAAACATGATTTTTCGTTCAAATTTGCCAATTTTGTAAGACTAATACCCTTATGATTTTTTTCAATTTTGGGCCAAAATCACAACATTTTAGAATCTTTCCAAATTGATGTGGAAAAGGAATGGCGCCCTTTTAAACTCACAACAGACCTCAATATCGTAAATTTAGCTCTCTATTCTTTAAAGAGACACTTTACTTTGAATATGAAATCTTTAATTTAATAATTATTGTACTTGGAGGCCAAAAATTGAGTGGAATTTCACTTTTGACATGAGTAAATTGTGTTTCTGAGTCATGTGAATCCATTGTGCACATCCAGACTGAAATGTGAAAAACATGATTTTTCGTTCAAATTTAACAATTTTGTAAGACTATACCCTTATGATTTTTTTCAATTTTGGGCCAAAATCACAACATTTTATAATCTTTCCAAATTGATTCGGAAAAGGAATGGCGCCCTTTTAAACTCACAACTGACCTCAATATCGTAAATTTAGCTCTCTATTCTTTAAAGAGACACTTTAATTTGAATATGTAATATTTATGTTATAATAATAATAATTATTGTACTTGGCGGCCAAAACTAGGATAGAACTTAGGAATATCTTCTTTCATAATCCCTAAGCAAGTATTCATGAAAGCGGTTTTGCTATGAGATTTACAACTCTGTTGATTGCTTTCCTTTTTTCCCTTTTCCTTTGTTACTTCTTTTAATTGACAATTAATTTCATTTTCTGTTTTTTATTTGAAACTAGTATTTGGATAATTTCGTTTCACACTGAAGGAACCATTTGAGTAACCAAGCCATCTTATACTGAGATAATAAGGTCTCTCTCCCACGAATAGAATATATTATTTATTTTGCACAAACTTGATGCTTTTGTAGGAATATAGACTTTTGTTCTATGAACTTTTTTATATATTGTTTTATTCTATCCAAACTAACGGCCATGAGGTAATGGGGTCTTCTGATTTCATATTTTGGCAACAAGAAAGGTCCATCAAAAGATAGGTCCATCTTTGGACAAAGAGAAATTGTTAAATTACAATTAAATCATTATTTTACTTTAGCAGTCTTCAAACTCCACTTTCTTATTTGAAGTTAAAGAGAAACCCTCAGCCTGGAACAATTTAAACAAATTATATATTTGTTCAAAAAGTTTCAAGACTTTTTATTTCATAAGCCTAGGTATCATATACAATTTCCTGGAAAAGGGAATATGGCTATTTTATGTCTAACATTTGACAAAAGATAGGACTCTTTTTGGAGCTGCAATTATTTGTGAATAAAAATAAGAACCATAACAGACTTAAAACTTCCCAGTAGTCAGTCCTCAATCATTGACATGATTAAAGATATTCATACAAATTTGATCGTTCTCGACAATGTTTAATTTGATTTTCTGACATAATTGGATAATTTGGCAGAGATTCATATACAAAGGTAACATACTTTATTAAAGAATGTTAACTTACACGAAAAGAAAACAACAAGTCTTTTACTCAATTTTGCAGTCACATTACAATGTATTCCCACATGGTAATTCACAATTTCACAATTTTTTACGGATTACATTAAAAAAATAAAAATAACAAAAACTGTCCAACAACTGTCCAACTTTCAACAATGTTCAGAGAAAACAAAATTACTCTCTAAAAAATGAAAGATTTTTCTTGCTTTTACTCACAAAATCAAAACTGTCGATTGTCAATTCCAAAATTTCTCAACGTTCAATGCAAAAGTTTTCCTCTTGGATATAACTTCAACTTATAATTACAATTTATTGAGACCAGCTGTATCGGCCATTACAATTTTTTAAGACCAACTATATCAGCCATTACCAAAAAACAGAGTAACAATGGAGTATTGACAACATAAGCTATCCCAAAACATGTCAGGACAGGATGTTGATAGCATCCTAAAATAATGTAAGGTAATTCTATTCTGAATATAAATGAAAGTAGTATAACCCCAAATTAAGCTAACAAGATTCCAAAATGGTCACACAAGATTAACCGTTAATCACAATTTCACAACAATTTATGAACGTAACATTTGATTTTCTGTGACGTGGGTTTCTCTTTTTGATCTTCTGGGAAATAATATTAAACGAAATAACTGTGGGAGAAGTGCTTTCACAAAATGTAAATTTTAGCAGGCTAACATTTTTTTGCCCAAGGTGCTGTCCAAATGCTGTTAAATTGTTTACTTTTAACTTGCCAACACTTTTCAAGAAAACTTAATAGCAAGCTGCTGACTTGTTGAATCTTGAACGCAAATTTGTTTTAGTTGCAACGAAACTTGCTCACTTCTTAGGTACTTTAACAACATTCTGCAAATTTTAAATTTACTCACAAATAAGCAATATAATATTTTGCACCATGTTTGTTATGTCACTATGGGATGTGTGGTCTCCTCATTGTAACATATTTGATTGTTTAATTGAAGTATTTAGTCAGTGAGGTTTGTTATGTAACTATTGGATATGTGGTCTTCTCATTATAACATATCTCATAAATCTAAACATTCAATGGCTCTCTCATTCATTTTAGACATGATCCTTTATATTCAGTTATAAAGTTAATTGGTACCACAACATAACAAAGTACAAAACAAATATGAAATAACATAAAATAATATCTTTCATCATAATTATATCTGCAGCAAAGTTTCGTTCATTCTGTCTTTAGGATATTTGTAAGATACCAACCAGAGACGATAAGAAAGAATCGTGTTCATGTTTAGTCAGGGTTCACCCTGTGTTGTCATGCATACATCATTGCCTATGTTGCTTTGTCAACCTTCCTACTTCAATGATATAAACATGTAAAGACTCAACCAATCGTTGTGCTCAGCAAAAAGAAATCTAAAATTTCATACAGATGTGAGTTTCAATGCATTTACATGAATGTGTGTTTATCTACATATGTGTATATGCATAGCCAATACTACAGCCCAATGCCAGAAAAACACACAATTATATATAGCATTGAACCGTGTGGAATTGGATCGATTCAATATTAAGCAAATTCCTGCAGGTTGAGAGAGGGGCAAGAGTGAAAAATGATGCATGCAGGTGAAAGGTGAACCCCAAGTAGTGTTAAATATGTCAATTGAATCACATAACATTTTTCTATTTATCTTAATATGTGAAAATCACAGCAAGCTGAATTGTAATTGTCATTAAAATGACATGACAGCTGAGAAATGTGATCACAATAAACATCTCATAATTTATCCAATATTCTAATTAATATCTCAGACTCTGTACAATGTGTCATAAACCACATATATTTGGGTTTCTATGTGGAATGTTAACTATTTCAAAAGAGTTTTCTTTTTGATTTTAGAAATTCCATTAGTATTAGATGTTTTATCTGCTCATGATGACAATCAAGAAGAAAATATTAGACGGTTAGGAAGAAAAGAAAACATCTGAAAGAAAGCTTTGAAACCCTGGTGAGTGGTGCTGCATATTCATCTATATAGGTACAACACTATATGCAGACATTGTGCTAATTTGCATATTGAAATAAAAGTGGCAAAGAACATGACTATAAAAAGCAAATAATATATGAATAAACATGATTTGTAACCTTACATCAAAACAGTCTAAAGTTAACTGTACCCACCCTTGATGTATAAATGATTTAAGGTGGGAACACACCTCTGAATCAAATATTAAATGCTATCACTGGTCAACATTGAGTTTTACAGATGCACTGAGGCAGGGAGAGGAACAGATTTGATGAATTGACTGCGTGTGGGATAACAATTGACTTAAAGATGCATAACTCAGCTGATTGCACAATCCTTCACTTGTCAATGACACAGGTACCACTTCTGACACTTCTAGCCTGGATGATTCAAAGAATTGTAACACTCAATGTTTCCCCTTTAAACACTCAAACTCAACAGACATTATGACTTTACAGTCGTACAGACGTTATTTTCTAGTTTGATAAAATACAACTCAAATTTCTACTCATCTGAGGCCATCACCCCATCTCAGATAATATATATTTCAGACTATAGACATTAACAGCTCAGGCTTACATTTAGTTTAAGAGTTAGTTTGTTGAATATAAGCTGCAATGATAGGTATTACATCAATGGATACAGACAAAATACAACTGGAGGGCTACGCGAACAGAACAGACAATTAAAGTCACTCAATTAACTTAACAAAATCACATTGCATAGCAGTGATAGAAAGAGACGATGGCATTTTGGAACACAGAGAATGAGTCTGATATACATATTCATTAACTCTCAACACAATTCATTACTGATACAGCAACTCAGTAAATATGCAATACATATACAGTAGCACAATACATATTCATTACCACTTACAGCAACACAATCATTGTGATACATTCATTAACTGTTCAGCAAAAATACATATTCATTACCTACACAGTAGCAAAATACATATTCATTACCACTTACAGCAACATAATACATTCATTAACTGTTCAGTATAAATACATATTCATTACCTAATCAGCAATACATACATTGACTACATTCTGAGTAAGACAATACATATTTACTACCTACACACCCAGTTGGGAGAATGTTTTTACTAAACTGTACTTTTTCAAGTCATGCTTTGTAGCACTTTTACTGACAGTATGAGCAGTACAAATATCCTTCTTTCATATAAAGGTTACCTACTGTAAATACTGTCAGTACGAGTGCTTTGAAGCATTACATTAGAGTACAGTATAGAGTGGTATTAGCACTGGGATATTGATCAACTGTACAGCAATATCATAAGTATTCAACAACATTCAACAAACATAGTAACCTACTAACTACACAGGGATTAAATGTTCCATTAAATGTTTGCCCTCCTATACCGCAGGTTAACAGAAATATAAACGGAATGTTGATATAGCATAGATGAAGGGTAAATTTGCGCTTGTCAGGGTGCTGAGAAGGGTATATGCAAGAGTAGGTTCCACACCCTGATTTAAGTCCCAAGGTTCTATTTACTGCTAGCCAGTTCATCTCTGAAGAAGATCCTACCAGGATCAAAACAGCAGGCCCTCTAACCTTTAGATATTTACCTACACAGGATTATCTATCTATCCAAATAATAAAAATATATATATAAAATTTCCCTTTAAAAAAAAAATTAGCATACTCTTAACTGTTCTATAACTAACTTAGTTTTTAACTATTAAACCCTTTTTTATATAACGTTTTAAATTGCTAATAGTTATTGGAAGATAAAATAAGATTTCATTGATTCTGTTAATGAAGGAAATATAACCAGATAACTTTGCTTACAACCCATTAAATTTGAGGATCCCCTCTTGTGAGTAGTGGTAAGTTTCATTTGTCTTTTATGCAGCAGCCTCTAATTGAATTACTTACATATATTAATATTAATACACCATGAATATTCATAAAAATGTAACACTGGTTAACAAAGATTTTACAGGAAAAATCGTTCATTACTGTTACCTTAGTATCCATCATGCTCCTTATGATTTTAAACCAAAAACGAGACTTTGTATCAAAACAGCATAGGGCCGGCCATATGACCATGTGAATCAACATAGGACCATATGAATCAACATAGGACCATATGAAACAACATAGGACCATATGAAACAACATAGGACCATATGAAACAACATTGGACCATATGAAACATTGGACCATATGAAACAACATTGGACCATATGAAACAACATAGGACCATATGAAACAACATTGGACCATATGAAACAACATTGGACCATATGAAACAACAATTTAACATAATTAAAAAAATTAATTTGGTTCTAAGAAAATTTATGACACAATTGTTCTATATGTATCTAATTTCTGAGAAACAATTTTACATACTTTTTGAATGATGCATCTGTGATGATATAAATTGGCATTTTCAGAAATGTGTTGTCTCCGTCTCAAAATTATTATTTATGTCACAATCAGAAACCAAAATTTAATAACATTTTGACGTTTTGTGAAACTGAACAGCTTTTCTCAACTGTCACTCTACTACAAGCTACAAGCTTTTAATGTGTTACAAACTGAAGGAACTGATAACCACAGAAAAACACACATTACTAAAGAAAATCCTACACGTTGTTATTATTTAGGTACAAAAATGTAACAAAATGGCTAAATAATTATGAGATTACACTCACTTTTTATTTATGTACCTCCCACTGACTATGAACAACACTAAAAACATTTGGTACTATTTTTATTACAATTGTGTCAATACAATAAGGGCACTCACATCAATACAATCACTTACAGAAACATTTTTTTGATGTCAGATTTTTACAGTTTTGTGGATAAATGGCAATGCTAATGAAGGGGAATAATAAGTCTTGTTACGGGCTATTTTTGTTTCGACTCAATAAGAAACAAAGTTTCAACTGGAAGCAACAACATTAAATATTCAAATATCGAAGCAACGTCAATCCACACAAACGTTTATACAAAATGGTCACATCTAGGGATAAACATTTATTGTTACCACAAAAATTTCATACTTTACAAAGATTCTAATATTGCCAAACATTTACGACATGTGAAAAAATCATCTTGGTTACTTAAAATTAAAAGTTTTTGGTTTTCAAGTTTTTGTACTTTTTGTTTTTTTCTATCGACTTTTTGTGTTTGACATCCTCGCTGTACATAAAGAGCAAATTCATTTGGCAAAACACACTTTACAAGTCATATCTTTTGATTTTCTGTTGTATTATTGGGAACAATAATCTTGGCAACAAGCACAATGTTACTATATACATGAGTCACACAAACACCGTCCACACTTAAAGCTTGTGAAGACATTTGAAAAAGTTAAGGCCACAACTAGAATTGATTTTTGCTTTTTCACTTTTTAAAGTGTCTTTTCTTAGCTATCACCTTTCCTGTAAGTTTCTTACATTTTAATAGAGAAAGAAATCATCTTGTTTTTCTTTGCATTTGGATCAATAAACTTTTGTTAATTGACAAAAATTTGGCAGTACGGAGGCATTTATCATACATAGTCCTCACTGACTACTGTCACTGTTTTCATTGAATAATTCCTTCAAAATAAACCCAAAGGGGGCTGCCTATTAAAAAGAGACCCTTTCTAACCAAATGTGAGCTTCCTAGGATATCACAAGTTCTTCCACATGAAACCACAGAAGATGCAATGAAAGGGCAAAAAGTTGTGAAAATGTTTGTTGGCACTAACAACAAGAAAACAAGTTAGCATGGGTGTAAGTGGGTGGAGGAGATAAGGTAAGGGGAGGGGGGGTGTTAGGGGGTTTCATTGTTCTGGTACACAGTGAAATGCTTTGAGATCAAAACTCTTTACAATATTAAAGCAATATTTGATTCCACTGTTGTAAAATATTAAAAGATATTGAATAATAAGTTTCACTCTCACAGAAACACTACTTTAATTTCCTTTTAGAGTCATATTTAATGTTAGTTCCTACCAATCACTCTCTCCTTAAAGACCAATTCTTTGTTTCTGTGTACTGTGTCATCTGAAGAAAGAGTCATTTAAATGTAAGTTCCTACCCAGCACTCTCTCCTCAAGACCAATTCTTTGTTTCTGTGTACTGTGCCATCTGAAGAAAGAGTCATTTTTAACTATTCTTCTGCCAAATATTAATACACATCATGGGAGGTTTGAGATTGTTTATTCTCTTGTTTAAGGTAAGCCTGAATATTGACAATACTGAGAATTAATACACATCACGGGAGAAGGTTTGTACTTTGTTAATACCATACCTTAAAGTTTGAGATTGGTTATTCTCTTGTTTAAGGTAAGCCTGAATATTGACAATACTGAGAATTAAATACACATCATGGGAGAAGGTTTGTACTTTGTTAATACCATACCTTAAAGTTTGAGATTGGTTATTCTCTTGTTCAAGGTAAGCCTGAATATTGACAATACTGAGAATTAAATACACATCATGGGAGAAGGTTTGCACTTTGTTAATACCATACCTTACAGTTTTGAGATTGGTTATTCTCTTGTTTAAGGTTAGCCTGAATATTGACAATACTGAGAATTAATACACATCATGGGAGAAGGTTTGTACTTTGTTAATACCATACCTTAAAGTTTGAGATTGGTTATTCTCTTGTTCAAGGTAAGCCTGAATATTGACAATACTAAGAATTAATACACATCACGGGAGAAGGTTTGTACTTTGTTAATACCATACCTTAAAGTTTGAGATTGGTTATTCTCTTGTTCAAGGTAAGCCTGAATATTGACAATACTGAGAATTAATACACATCATGGGAGAAGGTTTGTACTTTGTTAATACCATACCTTACAGTTTGAGATTGGTTATTCTCTTGTTCAAGGT
>JAIPMN010001520.1:14540-48949 GCA_020650975.1 Apostichopus californicus | reverse complement strand
TTCCCCCCCCCCCCCCAAAAAAAAAACGTTTGTGGCCCCTTGAAGTATTGCAGAAGTGTTTGTCAATGTCTGGATCCTGTTTTGTCTTCTTCAAAATCAACAGAAGAGTGATCTGGAGAAAGAGGAAAAAGAGAAGGAAGAGAAAGAGAAAGAGGAGAAAGGGAGAGAGAAAGGAAGAGATCCTGAAGAGGACGAAGACACCAAAGAAAACAAAAAGAGAAAACCTCCAGAGACAGGTGGTGGTGGTGGTGATGAAGGTAAAACTTTATGTTTGTTGTTGTGATTACAGCATAGTAAGTTTGTAGAGGAGGCAGTGGTCCTTGAAATAGCATTTGGAAAAGTGACCAGCAAAATTATCCATTCATAATGATAATAAGAAGAATAATGCAGTTCTTATATAGCACAATTTTAGGTCCTGGTATGGTCAGTTTTCTAAAACTTCTCTTCAGAGTTATTGATCTAGCTTTCTAGCTGACAAATTTATTCTATTTTTTAACCCTTTTTGTTATATACCAGTGGTTATTCTGTGTGAATATTGTCATATATATATATTTTTTTTAACTCTTTTTGTTGTATACCAGTGGTTATTCTGTGTGAATATTTTTATATATTTAGTTTTTAAACTCATTTTGTTGAATATCAGTGGTTATTCTGTGTGAATATCTTTATATAAAAATGTTTTTTGAACTCTTTTTGTTATATACCAGTGGTTATTCCGTGTGAATGTTGTTATATATATATATTTTTTAACTCTTTTTGTTGTACACCAGTGGTTATTCTGTGTGAATACTGTTTCTCGAAACAGTTAAACTGTCTGTGTGCCACTGCTGCATATATATCATCATCTCACTTCTCTCTCCTTACAGTCAAACCAAGTAACGAAGGGAGAATGGCGAGAGAAACTATTAAACCTTCAAATAAAAACAATAATCTTTCAAATGTGCAATTAAACTTAGACCTTTCCAAACTATCCGAGAACTCTTCCGAAAAGTCGCCCGTTTCTAAAACGGAACCTTCAGTCGAGGCAAAGATGGACATTGTATCGAATTTTGCGCCAGGTATGATGGACTCAGTGAGGAAAGAGCAGACCTCCCTCTCAGAGAACAAAGTACCTGACGCAAAGAAGGAAACTTTAAATAACAGTAACCCATTGACAACAAGTCTTGCCAGCAAATTTTTGATGGAATCGTTGCCGGGGACAACAGAGACAAACGGCGTATCGCAGCTGATCCCCGGAGGTGTGATAAACATAGGGGCCACCGGTCCTCCGCCACATACACCGGTGGGGGCCACGGGGGTCACGGATTTGTCCAAAGAGGATGAAGAAGATCAGCTGCAACACCTGGAGAACGCTGCAGAGAGTCTCTTGGCTGAACTAGACGTGAGTTTTATTTTTTGTATCAGCTGATTTTGTACCAAAACCGATCGCTGTTATGAGAATGATCTGTTCAAAGTTCAAAAATTTCAGTGCAATTGGCATCGCGGATTGTCACAGTTTAAACGTTTCTTTTGTGATGACTCAAATGTGATTGTCAGTAGCTCAAACTGACCAAGATTTCAATTGTAAATGCCCCCCCCCCAAGGAACAAAGGCCTGTGCCCACAGCATTACATCAGGTCATGCAATATTAACTTTACATTCATAATGTGGCGGAAGTCATCTATGTGCAGAGTAGACACTACATCCCACTCCAACTCTCTTTCTGCTGGTAGAAGTCGGTACCATTGTCAATGACATGTTTTCACCGCATGAGCATATGCATCTGGCTATATGCTGAAGGCAAATTATGTATTGGGTTTATACTGTTGTGACCTAAACCTGAAAGGAAAAAAACAAAATGTTTGACAATGACAAATCAGAATGTCATACAAAAATGTCTTTAAAAATGTCAGTCTTTAATTCAAATGTTACATCTTTGACTAGCAGTGTGCAGACTGTTCTTCTTAAAAAGGAAAGCTTGTATGAACTTCATACTTGTTATGTGGATCTGCCATTGAGTAAATGAACCCTGTTGTTTTTGTGGAAGCCCAAGATTATAAACGGAAAAATTAAAATCAGACAACTTCTTATTTAATTGAAGGCTTTCATTTACGAAGAACTTATTGGGGGGGGGGGAGAGGTGGGGTGGAGTGGAGTGGAAGGTCACAAAATAAAACACAATCTCACTTCCTCTTGCCACGCAGGAGGATGAAAAATTGACGGAAGAATTACATCAGCAGCAGCAAACCGAATCGCAACTTATACCCACACCAAAGATTCCAGCACAGGAAGAACAACAACTTCCAAGGGCTGTGCCACCCACTCATGAAGACGCCCAAAAGTGGTTTTACAAAGACCCACAGAATCAAGTACAAGGTAAGCAGAACACGCACCGCCAACGTAATATGTTTCGTGAAAATAACCTCTCAGCAATTTTTCAGAAGTGGTTTGGTTTGCTGCACACCCTCTCTTTGTTTCTTACATAAATCCTGGCTTTGTCAACCATGAGTTTCATTAAAAATTTGGCTCGTTAATTAATGATTAATTAATGATGGATTCTTGGAATATCTCTGCCGTATTGGCTGATCAGGTATACAGTAGTGGCATACACTCACAAGCAATTCCTCTCAGATTTCGCTACATGGGACTCGCTTCTAGGTAGCATACACCTATTTAAAATCGTCATTGACTGACACACTAAATCACAAAAGTAATGTGTGGTCTATAAGTCTAGATAGAAGTTATCACTAGCTAAGTGCTTCCATCACTGGATAGCTGACCAGTTGGCATTTCATGGCACCATCAATTTTCCATATCATGACTGTGAAGATAGTTTGCTATGAGATCCTGCTGTTTTCGTCACTTGTAAACAAACCTCTTCACTCAATACTAAACAATTTTCGAACGCTGCTACTGTGAGGCCTAAAGGGGTCTAAAATTGCCTCAATTGACCCAAGTTTTGCACCGCATGTACCTCCAGTCATGTTCTTCAACATGATAGCCACAAAGAAAAAAACATCCTGATTGTTAATATATCAAAAAAGATGTTCTCCTAAGTACTGCATTTTGGCACTTTTCCTGAAACAGGAGAACATCTGGGCAGATTGATATAGACTCTAATAGGAGTATGCCACCTTCTATTGTTCCAAGTTTAGCAAGTAAACATTGGGAGGGCTGTCATTCTGGTATTTCCTCTCATTCACATTTTGAGCTGAACAAACCAGGCATAGATTATGGCTTACCTATATGGTGCTCGCTTAAAAACTTCTTTGCAGTGATACAACCTCACATACAAAGCAAGGAATGGTTTAGCCCCAGTTTACCTACAAGAGCTTCTCCAAGAATACAGACCTAGCAGGGTGCTTCGTTCAAGCGTACAACATATGCTATCTGTTCCTACTGTTCGCACTTCCACCTATGGGGAACGTTGCTTTGCTAGATCAGCTCCACAGCTCTGGAAGAGTCTCCCCTTACATATGAAAACAATCCAGCATGTCAACTTTCCAGAAAGAACTCGAGACGTTCTTATTCATGAATGCGTATCCATTTGTTTAATAACTGTTGTGTCCATTTTGGGTACTTTGCTCCTGCAGCGTTTCTGAGCAGTTTTTTTAACTGGATTAAAGCGCTCTACAAATTCTTTTATTATGATTATTATTATTATACACTTGCTTGTCAGTTGCTTGTTAAATATGTGTTTTGTCTGACAGGTCCATTCAGTTCTGGTGAGATGCTGGAGTGGTTCAAAGCGGGCTACTTCACCCTCAGCCTTCAGGTCAAGCAGGGCATGGATGAGAGCTTTCAGCCTCTCGGTGCCATAATCAAGAGATGGGGAAAAGTGCCTTTTCTTACACCACCTCCACCCTCGTCTCCCATCGTAAGCCTCGATTTTTTTTGTTTGTACCATGTTTATGAGGGCAATACAATAAAATCAATCACTGACACGGTTATCACTACATTGTTGTGCCTTCCCTCCGGTGCCTTCCAATCATAAGGTCCCCAGTTCGAGTCACTCCAAGATTAATGTATGTCCTCCAGTTACAGAGTTGTTGACAATTGACAATTCATAATCATGGACGTTGAATATGAATCTAAGAGACTGACTTTAGTCAGTATGCGGCTTTGATAAGCCAATGAGGCTTCTTCGCGAGTTCCTGCTTGCAGGAGGATCTAAAATACATACATACATACATACATACATACATTGACTACTTTTGGCCTCTCTTTAAGGATACTTTGGCTTTTCTTCTTTCCCTCTCTTAAAGCTTCTCATGTTTTAGTTTCATTACTAATTCAGACTTCCAACATTAAGAATGAGTAGCATCAAGTATTTGCTCTCACGTGTCTACCGCATGAGCGTTTGGTGTTATATAGTTTGTTCAGTTGACTTAAAGACCGAGCTACACATACGTACGGTGTGCTTGCTGTGTATAAAGAAACTATTTCGATAAATCTCAGATTTATTTACCCGGATTCATTCAGTGATAGCTACACGTCTCTGGACGATGGGAAGCTTTAATTAAGATTCCATCGTCCAAACGAATCATGACTAACTTGCTAAAAATTAATCTTCTTTATTGGTGAGTAGTTTGTAAGGTGATTTCTTCATTTAATTACTTGCGATCTGTTTTTTTTTAGTAAGAATGTGTAAGTTTCCATAATTTTGTTGGATATGTCCTATTTATAAATATTTATATTTATACTGGAAATAAATAAATGAAAAATATTAAAATGGAAATAAGCAACCAAAACTCAAAGAAGTAGTGCTGTAGTCCTTTAAATATGGTTTGTGTGGGCTGTCAAAAGAATACTGCATGCTGTTGGCAAAGTGGTCTCCAGGCTGTTAAACATGAAAACTCTCTGAGCAGACTACGAAGACAAAGTGGCATTTGTATCATCCATTCTCGTCCGTGGATCATGGTTATAACATGATGGTAATTCTTTCAGCCCCCTCAGATGATTAATCCAAGCCAGCCTGCACCAGCACCATCAGTACCTCCACAGCAGGTCACACCTCAGATGGGCCCCATGCCCTCCCCTGGGCCCACACCAGGGTCAGTGCTACCAGAACAGTGGTCCAAACTAGCTCAGGTGACCCTCCTCGCCCAGAAGAAACAGCAACAGATTATTCAGCAGCAACAACAGCAACAAGCCTTCCATAATCTTCTACAACAACAGCAAAGTCTGATAAGGTAAGGGAGGACACACATTTGACATTTGTGCATCTGTGAAATGGAACAAAACTTGTATTTACTTCGTGTGATTTGGTTGCGCGCTACTCCGACCTCGTGCGACCAGACTGAACTCTTAGTAGTGGACTAGTCTTGGGGACTTGTGTGGGGACACTTTAAGTTCTTACGACCGACCCCACTGATGAGTACACAACAAAACACGTTTAGTGTTAACAACTGGTGCCTCGAGTATTGTCTCATAGAAAATTGTTTCCCCTTGATCCATTACATTTGTCGAAGCCGGCTAATTGTAGGCGTGAACTGCCGCACAGAATTGCCAGTAGATTAGAATCTACATCAGTTGTAGTCTTCAGAACACACACGCACTACTCAACTATCCGACTATGATTTTACGATAGTCCAGTTGGGTCAGGTTGTGTTCAGCTGGGCAGTGTGTGGCCTTTCTCTATGTATGTTATGTATATATGTCCTTGACTAACATGCAAGGTATAGGAATGCTTTGATGTGTATTTCAGTTTAGTTATATCAGTCAAGTTACAGTCGTACGTGTGTGATGTTACAGGCTACATTGTGCACGTAACATACAAACCTTTCCTGTTCCTCTTCTTGGCATATCTGCAGAATTTCAGCCAGTCGTATTTACCAAGACCTCATTCAACGCGGTAAGTCGTTGACGCTCACTCAACAGCAGGGCTTACGCCAACAACTGGTGGGTCTGCAGCAGCAACATCAACTCTTACTTCAGCAGCAGCAGAACTGGGCCAGGGTCCAGCAGGCCCTGAACATTTCCAGCATGCCCCAGCCGCCAAGTTTGGGTGGCATGGCCCCGGGAAGGATGACTAAGCCAATGATGATGAAGGATGCCCAAGGTGGTGGTGCCACCAATGAAGAGATGCAGATATCTGTCTGGGATCCTGTACCCACCGATAAAAGTAGGAGTGGTAAGTAGAGATGGTAAAGTAGGCCTTTTGAAGTAGGGTGGAAGTGGTGGAGGGTGGGGGCGGCGGGGGAGGTTTGGCCGCCCATTTCTCTAAAAGGCAGTGGGAGCAATCATTTCCCATAATTCTTCCCTAGTGGAAGCAATGCTCAGTCTAACTTAACATTTTGAAAATCATTTAACCTCTTGTGAATCAGATTGTCAATTTTGTGGTCATGGATGTCATTGACGGTATTTGTTGGGTACCCTGTGGCTCTGGACACGTGGCCATCAAACCTTAGTGTGAATCATCTTATAATCATTACGATGATGACGTTGTTGAGATCGGCAGTCGGTAGTACGTACCTCTCTACAATCATCTGGTAGAAACTCCTCAAAGGATCCCAGAAGTCGACCCTGATTTATTGTAGTTCTAACCATTCATTCTTGTAAAGACACCTCCTGCTTGAAAGAGTCTGTGATGTATTTCTCTACTAGCTTTTTTTTTAAGTGAGCGTACAATTAGGCATTATTCCCCCCAGGTTTAATTCTCTTATGACCTTTGACATCATTTCATGGGTAGATGATCATATTACTGGAGTCTGTGAATGAACAGCGTTGGCTTGAAGTGTTTTATCTCCTTTGTTTTTTTCTCTCCCGTAGAATGGAGTATAGGTGTGTGGGATCCAGAGATGGCTAAAGACATCACAGAAGAGGTAATTATTTTTCATCTTCAGTACTTCAGGCTTTGAAAAATTCTAAACTGAAGGTTTCATGAAACCCCCAGCACCCTTTGATCCTGTGGTAAATGCTGTGCATCTCCTATGGAGCTAAATTTCTTTGCTCTTCACAAACTTGGTTTACAATATTGAAATTTTGAAAATATTCATATTCACTTTGTTTGTAGTGATATTACTCGTAGTCATTTTTAGTCGTTATTTGTTAGTGTACAATCATTGAAGGATCAAGGATCCCCCCCCCCCCCCCCCCCCCCCCCAATATAAAAAAAGTTGTTTAGAAGTTCTCCTCTTTGTGTGTAGCCAGCGTAAAGGAGACAAACCCTGACCGTGACAGAAGTATTTCAGAAGATGAACTCTCCCAAACAGCTTAAAAAAGTTCTTGTTCGATTTCCGTGATATCCTAGTTTTATTAAAGGTCATGCGGTCATGCATGGGAGCTGTGATCTGTGATGTCACAGTGCCATTAGGATATGAAACTGTTGACTTTTTCTTTCATATTTTCAAAATAAACTGTTTTAACAATGCTGACATTGGTAACAGATGCCATTGTTTGGTCATGTCAGGAGCATTTAGGATTCAGCATTTGTAAAACCCACATCTGTTACAGAATATAAAAATTGTAATAAAAAAAGGAAAATGTAAGAAGAGAGAACCACATGTGGCTCGATGATGTCATATTTAGACTTGATCAAGTCTTAAGCCTTGTGTGTGAAGGAATGTTTAATCTGTGATATCTCCAAAATAGAATAAGAGTTTCCTTACCCTGTTCAGGGAAGGTTGTTCATGACATTCATCTTTACCACACTGACCAGTAATGATGGTTGGGTTTGTGTCTCCTGTCTGTGTAGGTGGGGGAGGGAATAGGGGGGGGGGAGATGCTGATGACATTTATCTCTACCACATAGACCAGTAATGATGGTTGGGGTTTGTGGTCCCTGTCTTTGTAGGTGGGGGAGGGAATAGGGGGGGGGGGAGATGCTGATGACATTTATCTCTACCACATAGACCAGTAATGATGGTTGGGTTTGTGTGGCCTTTAAAAGTCAATCCACTCACATCTATGCTTCAACATTTATTTTCTTTCTCTCTGATCTCACAGGACAGGATCAAGCAGGCCCATCAAGAGGCAATCCGGAGGAAACTGGAGGAAGAGCAGGAGAAGATCCTACGAGGCCAGGAGGAGAAGATCAGAGAGGAGGAGAGGAGGAAGATAGAGGAGCTACAGGCCAAGAGGATCGAGGAGGAACTGAAACGGGCCCAAGAGGAGCAGCTGATCATGGAGGAGATCCGGAAGAAGAACGAGATGAAGCTGAAGGAATTAGAGGCAGAGCATAAGGAACTCCAGGCTAAGGTGCTAGGGCAGCCGATGGCATCAGAGAGGAAATCACCTGTCGAACAGATGTGAGTATGTTACGGTGACAAGCTAAGCCTGCTGCTGGGTCTTCTTGACTTGCGTCTGATGTACTCTTTATTTGTTCGTTTCTGAAATGTGTAAACCTTGTAAACACGATATCTCAAGAAGGGAATCAAAGGCAGACCTCATATTTGATGTGTAGGAGTACCACATTGTGTAAAAGAAGCCTACTGTTTTTGGTGGAGGGCAAAGGTCATTAGGGGTCATCAGAGGTCAAATCTTGAAACCCTTGTAAGCATGTACACCCTCACTATACATTTCGTCAGATTCATGAAGAAAACTGCTCATGTTACATCATCGAAACCACAATGCATTTTTGCATTCTGGTTTTAAAATGGCAGGGTGTGACAAAAATGCAACACCAAGGTAAGTGAAAATATAGAAAGAAATGCATGTAAGATACTATTAGGGAGAGGTTTGAATTACAGGTGTCCACGGTGACCATTCACAGAAGAAAGAAAGAAAGAAAAATTGTGATTTAAGCCACTGACCCGTACAAGGCAAGTGGTCACACTGGGAGGTAGAATTTTTAGGCAGATAGACTGGACGTGACTTGTCACTTAGGTCAGGTCAGAGCTTGAAGGTTACAAAACTGTTTTCTCCTTTTACAAATCGCTTTCCACATGGTATAGTAAGAGTGCTAACAGTATTTTCTAGTTACTCAAGTCAGGTGCTGCTCGGGATTTGTAACATCATTGACAGAACGCAGACTAAGTGCTTCTCTCTCTCTTATGTGGAAGTTTGAAAGGTCCAATAGTGAAATAAGTTTTATCTTACGAAAAATGCCAAAGGTTTGTCAGAAATTTGTTCTGTTACCTCTCCCGATACTCTTGAGGTATAACAAATATCTTTAATCTGATAAAGTCTGTTTTGTCCATGAATTGGTTGATGAGATATATCAGCATGTACGGAGAGTGGGAGACGCAACTAGCCCCAAAACTAACCGCATCCATCCCCTCTTGTTTCTACCAGTAGTACAATATTTGTGATATTTTTATCTCCCGACAGTTCGACTTCGGATGATACAAGCCAGCAAGATGACCTCAAGAAACTGGAGGAGCTTCACCAGAAGCAGAAGATCGCTGAAGAACAGATTAAAAAGGAGCATGAGAAGAGAAAGATTGAAGAGGTAGGACCACGTACTTGTTAACTGGAAATTCTAAGAGTCTCCTGGGCTGTATGATGTATAATATTTTCAATTTGTATCGTCCTCTAAAGCTGTGGGCTTTGCCTGGGAGGTTAGCAGAAAGTGAATCATGTGTCGTACATTTGTACAGCATAGCAATGACTTAGCACTTTGTGTTTGCGATAGATCTCTCTCTGTCAGTGAAATTCACAAGGTTTGTCTTTCTTACGGAGTAACCGGCAAGAAATGCATGTTTAGACTTTTGGCAGGAGGCCAACGAGCTCTGGTTATTAGCGCTTGTAGCCGTTAAAGGTAGCTGGCTGTCATCTAATAATAATAAAAATCAGCAGTTATTTTTACGACGCTTAAGCGACCAAAAATGTGGGAGAAACCCGCAAGGGCTTATGGATTACAACTTACACAATGGGTGGCTTCCAATTCAACATTTTCACTCAAATTTGGAAGCTTTTTTGTTTGTCCACCAGGAGGCCCTCCGTAAAGCTCAACAGGAACTGGAACGTGTGACTCGGGAGCAGGAGGAGAGGAAAAGAGAAATGGAAGAGGAGGAGAAATTGCTACGGTAATCCCCTTTGATGTTTGGTTTAGTTGTGTTGCTAGGTTACCCAATGGCTGATGTGGCCAGTGAAGATGTGTTCGTCCCACTTGAAATTCAGGTTTTTTTTCGATTGGAACAAGTTGAATATCTTTTATAGAGTTGGTTGAAGCAGATAATCTGAGCACCTTTTGTTGTTAATTGTTTTGTAATTAAACCCAGAAAATGTCTTCATCACCACAAATCTTTCTTTTTCCTTTGTTCTTACTGAAATGTCAGACAACAGCAAGAGACTCAGAGACAGCAACAACAAAAACAACAACAGCAACAGCAACAGGAAGTCTTGAGACGGATGCAACAGCAACAACAACAGCAGCAACAACAGCAACAACAACAGCAGCAATCTCAAACTTCTCCATTGCAGCCACCTCAGACCACCACCCCTCAGTCAACCCAGGCAAACAACTTCTCTGTGAGTTGTAATGTTGGTTTAAGATGCTCTGATGATGTGAACAAGTCATAGTGTGATAGTGTTTAGACAGACGAAAGGTTAAAGATGCTCTGATGACGTGAACGAGTCATATTGTTTAGACAGATGAAAGATTAAAGATGCTCTGATGGTGTGAAAATGTTGTAGTGTTTAGACAGACAAAACATCACAAATGTTTGTTTGATGTTGAGTCAAATGTCAGCAATTTCTTTTTTATACATCTGTGTATGTATGACATGAACTAATGGAACACTGTTTTTGTCATACAGAAGAAAACAAACACTCCCAACCCTCCCCAAATCTCCCCCCCCCCCACACACACATCCCACCATTCAGCTGGTTTACTGGTTACACCACCTCCTTGAGGTTAACCAAATATATTGGTGTATACGGTGGGAATCCCTGTAAAGCAGCTGTCTGTATCGCTCGACCTCGCTTTCACCGAATCAATATTCCGAGGGTTCCAAACAGTTGATATTTTTGGTTGTTCTGTCTTTGACAGCTTCCCAGTAGTGCTATGTGGGGGCAGCAGAGGGTTCCCGTAACCACATCCAGTGCTCCAACTCTGGCTCAGATCCAACAGATACAGCAACAGCAGGAGGAACGGGACCGACAGGATCGACAGCGACACCTGCAGATGATGCAACAGCAGCAACAACAGCAGCAGCAACAGCAACAGCAGGCCAAGCAAGCCAGGAACGTAGGATGGGCAAACACACAAAGGTAGGGCGGCCACTAGCATCAACTCTTTCACAGGGAAGGGCATGCAGTGTCTCTTTTCAGCATGTTCTCTTAGTTTATTTCCTTTCATTTCATTTCATTTCATTTCAATTCAATTCAATTCAATTCAATTCAATTCAATTTAATTTATTTTATTTGTATTGAACAAGGAATCATTTTACCTGCCTGGTCTGATGTTTGGTGTCAATTCTGTCTAGTAACTTGCAGAGAGGTTGTATGGGCTGGTTTTACAACAGATGATTGCCTGGACTTTGATGTCTTCAAATAATTATGTCTGGCACCGTATATCGATTACTATCGAACTGACACAGACCGGTGGTCTCCCAGCTGCACAATGAGGAGGAAATATTTAGTTTCTTTTGGCCTCAGTGGTTATGTGACAACTGTATCTCCTTGTTTTATAGAAGCGCTCCTACCACCGGGCCGACCAAGTCACTCCGTGAAATCCAGGAAGAGCAAGCTAGGCAACAGATGGAACGCCAAAGGCAGTCCAAACCTGCACCAGTAAGTACAACAACATCAACGTTCACCCAAATGCTGCTTCCCTTTGGTAGGAATTTCGGAACCCCACAACTGAGTACAGTATTCATTAGGGCAGTCGATAGCAATGAAGACAACATTAGAACTCTTGATGGAACAGAAGTAGATACAGTGTTGAGGTTTCCAACAGAACAAGAGTAGTAACAGTTAGTACAACATCAAGGTCCAAAAAAGATGTACCTTTTTGTGTGGCATGACCAGATTAGGGAGGATAAGAGTAGGGGCTTTCTAAACCTGCACCAAAATGAGTACGGTATGAGTGCATTACAATAGTTACACTCTTAATACATCATTTGGCTCTCCAAGGCCACACCAGTAGATACAGTAGTAAGTTCCAAAAGGATTAAGAACAGTCTCAGTAAGTAGAAATATCAAGGTTTCCAAAAGCTGCACCACTTGGTATGGTGTAGCTACACTAGAAGCTACACTAGAAGCTACACTAGAAGGACAGTAAAGTAAGGTTTGTCCAAACCTCCACCTTTAGTAGTTTGGTAAAAGGCCTTCAAATTATTGTAGTATTACAGCTCTCAAAGACTGCACCCAGCGGATGGTTCTAGGCTTTCCAATAGCTGTAAACAGTATATACCAGACTGTGAGCAAGCCCAAAGCCACACAAGTGTGCGTAGTGTGTGGATTTAAGTATCTATACCGCTGTGTACAATTTCAGATAAGTTGAAAGTTGTAGCAGTACTTTATAAGGGCCTGTAAGATTAGGGATTTTTGTCATTCATTGATAGAGCACAGAATGGAAAATACTAAGAACAGTTGGATTTTTGGGGAAAACATAGGTCAAAAAGTCTGTCCCAAACTTGTACCAAATTCTAGTACCTGTACCCTCACTCTATGAGGTATGAGAAAACCTTTTATTTGGAGTAGTCTTATCGTCCCTCCCCATCTAAAACTGTATGAATGTGTTGCACACTGTTAGAATTTTTCTGTATTTGGAATTTGTTATTACCACTTACCAGTGATATCACCATGTTTGTACAGGACTTCTGCTTTTATCAGCCGTAGCAGTGTGTACATGTTCAAGGGCATACAGTAGCTGTACCGTAATATACAATGCAAGAGAAGTCAACCCGTAACAGATGGGACG
Source organism: Apostichopus californicus (assembly GCA_020650975.1). Classification (NCBI taxonomy): domain Eukaryota; kingdom Metazoa; phylum Echinodermata; class Holothuroidea; order Aspidochirotida; family Stichopodidae; genus Apostichopus; species Apostichopus californicus. The sequence continues at coordinate 36,162 of JAIPMN010001520.1, read as the reverse complement.
ATACCTGCAAAAATCTTTTTATTGTTATAATAATGATAATTCCAACCTTCAGTAGTTGCTGCACATGTTTATAAGTCACCCGGTAAGCAGTAAGCTGTACCAGTAAATTTACAAATATTTGTACAAGCTTTTGATAGCTGTAGATAGTTTGATAGTTCAGACCTGTCGAAAAGTGCACCAACACCTACAGTGCGCCGTTACTAGTGAATGTACAAGAACGCGTATTGCTTCGTAAACTCCTTCATATTCGAGCAGAAAGAAAAAGAAAAAGAAAAAAAACAGTCAACTTCTAAAACGTACATTCAAGATGTAAATAAGGGCACTTATCTCTCAACAGGCTCAACTTCAACAGTGCACTTACTTATTAGTAATTCCTCCGATGAAACTACATGGTCATCCTCTCGAGAAAGGTTGAAAAATTTCTGAGGAGAGATATCCGTCAATGTTTTCTGTTGATCTCCTTCTCCTCTCGTAGAATATCCCTATGACTACATCCCCAGTCAGTACTAGTAGTGCATGGGGCTCTGGGAGCAGTGCCGGAAACAACTCCCACATGGCCTGGGGCAGTAACAGTGCTGCAGTCTGGAACAGGGAGATCGGACAGCAGCAGCGATCTCCACCGGTCACAACAACAACCTCGGCTGCGTCCATGGGATTCTGGGACGACGCTCAGGATGCCATCTCTAGAACCAGGTATGCTTACTCAATGACTCGCCGATCTTTCTTGCCACTGAGAAGAAAAGATCACTTCTTGATAAAGCGGCTGGTCGTACCGTTCTATAGGCAAATTCTGTGAAGCAAATTTTCTCCCAAACCCCCCCCCCCATCCCAAGATACATGGTCAGCTTTTCTTGGTGATGTGAGAAAAGTGTTTGTAAAATAAATGCGGCCATTCATCTCCTCGGCCCCTCTCCCGCTTTCACCCACGGCAGTCGCGATTGCCAGCGGCCTTTTGTCCGAGGACTTGTATGATCCTGCAAGTAGAAATTGAATTTAAAATAGAGGGGAGGCCTGACCTTAGAGCTTGTTTTTGTGGTATTGTTTGTCTGCCAGTAGACGGGGAGGTAGATATCTACAGTGATAATGATGTGTCATTGTTTTATTGTTTCAGTGCTCCAAGCAACACCAGTAGCTATCCACCGCTACGCAGTACTCCCGGAGGTCCCACCAATCAGAGGCCTCAAAATAACATGAACAAGTCCAGGATGGCCAAAGAAGAGGTGAGACCCAAAGCTTGTTAATTTCGTGTGTGATATAAATTCTGTTCTGTCGTTGGTACCTTGCCTTTTGCATATTCATGAGAATGGATAATATCCTAGTTATAGGAGCAACCCATATTAGCAAATGGAAACAAAAAAATTGGGACAGTTTTACCCACTATGTAAAACTCTGAAGTTGGGAATGATGCAAATTGTGAACAAATTTTATCTGTGGAAGCAAGTAAACTTGATGAAAAAGTTTGAGTAGTACAATCTTTGAGCCTTGGTATGGTCAAAGTGGACATTTTATTCAGGAGTCGTCCATTTTCCTTCCACATTCAACTAAATCTGAATTACCAACCAACATGAAGCTAAAAGCTATTTGGCTTTTCTGACCCATAAATGTGTGTTTGCATAGCATTTCTGACTCGCTGCATTCCAGCCCAAAAAGCTATGGCAATTCTTGGAAAAGCAAAGTAACCATTCTATTGCTTTATTTCCTGTGCTTAAAGCAAAGCAAATTAAACCTCCCTTAAAGAGAGCTCTTTCTCTTTCTCCAATTCAGTTTTCCTGCTGTTTGTATATGTGAATTTGTTGATTTGATGTGCTTCTTTCTATGAAAATGAAATCCTATGGTAATTGTATAAACTCTACCGAAACGACAGAGAACTTGAAACCATTCTTCCCCTAACTACAGTTGATTAAAAAATTAAAAACTGGGAGTAGATAAAAATGTGTTTTAACTCTTACAAAAAAAAAAAACCTGTCAAGTAAAATCGGACAAAAAATGTGAAAAATGGGTGTAAAAGAAATCGGTATGCACACATCAATGAGTTTTGTTGTGTTGAAGTGTTGGTAAGTAAAAGCTAAATCAGTTTGATTCTAATGGACAAATCTAATATCAATCCCTACAATTGTGCTTGAAGCAGACAAGCTTGCTTATAATAAATAATTAGTAATCAATAAATATCTTAACGACTTACCATTCTGTGACAAGAAGAAGATGGATACATTTTGATTTTTTTTCTTCTTTTAGTGCCGTTATGCAATGGATGATGTTGATTACATTATCTCATGTGATCCTCTAAAATTTTAAGAAACTAAATGAATATAATACTGGTCTTAGTAACTCAGTGTGATTCCTAGTATATCATTCCCAAATCATTATAATATGGGAGGACAACAGATGATACTTGATGAAATTAAGAGTTAATTAGATTAGGTCGTTATCTGTTAAATTCACCGTAGTTTCTTTAGCTGGCATAATTTTTCATCTTGATCACCGTTAATTCCTCAATCGATGCTATCTAATCCGAAATGTGATCTGCCACCAAATTTTTGATCGAGAAAAACATGATTAAAAGAAAGAAAAGAAAGAGGAGAAAAAATGATCGTAAAACTTAAAAAAGTCTTTCCTGGTGTTGCCCACTACAGGAAAATGTGCACAGGTTGTTTCAAGGTAACGTTGGCACAGATGAATTCAGCCAGTGGTGTGAAGTCTCACTGCAAAACATGGGATCATCGGTCGACAGTAAGTAGCAAGCATGGCATTCTTTGTTCTAGCCGACTGTCAAATTTCTTTTTGATCACATTCTTTTGGAGGTGTAGGTTGTGTCAAAATACTGTTTTCAAGATGAAATAGATGTTTTTGTTTGTTTTTAATAGTGTGTGACTTTTAGGGAGCATATATTTGATTTCATGAAATTAGTTTTTTTTTTTTTTTTTTTTTTTTTTTTTTTTTTAAGAGAGAGAATTTTAATCTGCTTATGTCATAGTTTAAGGGGGAAAAAAAATTTTGAGAGCGTTTTTGGTTTTCAAGATTTTCCGCCTTCAAGTATGCTAAATGTCTGGAAGCTTTTCTTAACTGCTAAATTGGTGATGAGGAGGTCGGCTCCTCTGTGCAGGCTTATATGTTAAAGTCATCGTTTGTTTTTCACGCATTTTGATCACTCGAACAACAAAACACGTTCTTTTAACTTTTCGAAACAACCTAGGTGTCATGTATATATCATTCAAACCATTCAGTCATGGCAGATGTGAGGGGGTAATATCTGTAAAGTTAAAGGTGGTTTGGAAATACATTGATATAATTTTGTCCCTAAAGTCACCCTTTTGAAGAAGTAGTCTTGTGGTAGAATTGGAATAGTTTTGAACTATTGCTGCAAACTGTCAGGCCCAACAGACTGTGCTGTTATTTGAAGAAAATTTCCATTTAATTTAATTAAAACATGTTTGGTTGTATTCATTAAGCTGCTGCTGCATCTTTGCATTGGGGTCATAACTTTGTGTCATTCTTCACCAAGCTTTGCAATATTTACACACTTTTGGAAAGCCCTCTATCTAAGAGATATATACATGTCATTCATTACAACTCAGACTTGGAGCCAGCTGGCTACTTTTAGCATGTTGTTTTTATACCAGTCTGGTCCTACATTTTCAGGTCTTACATATTTACTAGTTTTCATTTATATTGATTTAGTTGATGACTAGTTGCATAATTTTCTGGTGCAAGGTAAATGGAAAATGGTTTTAAGGTACTGGGTCTCTTTCTTCCTTGGTGATGGTGTATGGGTACCACCAAATTGTAGCCAGGATAACTTCAAGATGTAAGATTAAGGTACAATCTCTGATGATGAACGTAAATCTTAGTATAACTGTGTTGCAAATTCTAATGTTATGCCTGACTACCGTCAAATTGTACTTTGGATGAGAGGAAATTTTATACATGGTGGATAGGTCGGTTTGTCTATATGGTTTGTTGATAGTGTCTGTATAGGGTTTTGTATATATAGGGTCTTGTGTATAGGGAAGGGCTGTACATTGGGAATACAGAGTCTGTATAGGGTTTGTACACAGTCTGTATATAGGATATGTTTATAGGATCTGTACATAGGGTATACAGAGTCTGTATAGGGTTTGAATTAATGCAAAAGATGTCTCGAAACTTGAGGGATAATTGAGGTCTCTTAAAATGCAACCTGGATTTGGTTGCTAGGTGTGGTCGTATCCTAGCAACCAAAAAGTTTAAAAAGTTTTCTTGCCCAAATTCATCCTTTGAGACGTGTGGCAAGACACTATGTAAATTTCAGGCAATTCTGAGAGGGTTGACGTGGAGGCCTCTGTTGATTTGGCATGGATAGACCCATAGAATCTGTATTTAGGATATGTTTATAGTATCTGTACATTGGGTATATGAGGTCTGTATAGGGTTTGTACACAGTCTGTATTTAGGATATGTTTATAGTATCTGTACATAGGGTGTATGGAGTCTGTGTAAGGTTTGTATATAGTCTACAGTATATATAGTCCATATTTAGTTTATACATATATAGGGTTAGAACATGTGTAAAGGGTTTGTACATATGGTATGTAGGGTATATAGGGTCATGATATAGAGTCTGTATATAGGGTCTGTACCTGAAAATTGCAACTGGCTGGTTCAATTAGTTGTTAGCAACACAAAACAATAGCTCACAAATTAGTTCAAGTAAGGATTCTTAGTGTAATTTTTAACCAAACAAAGGTTTGCTGGCAAGTTATTAATGATTCCATTCATTTCTGAACATAGTTGTAGCCTTGAGAATTTTTACATATTTAGTGTTGAGCACACTGAATGTCAAAAACATTGGAATTGTATATGACTTTTGACTAGTTTTGCATCTGCTTGAAGAGTTTAGCCATTATTACTTTAGATATACAAATACATGATAGTGATTCTCAGCTTTCAGGAATATCTCTTCCTTTTTCTTGAGATTTGATTATCTTATTTAAAGTCAGTACAATTCATCACATTTAGTTGGGAATTGACTGGTGGTTTGTAAACAGGTTTTGAGATTGCATGGGTTTGTGAACTTAGTATTTCATGTCATGTCTTTTAGACAGTTACACTATTAGAGTAACAGATGAACGATATTATTTTAGATAGTAGTTTTCTTGCTCAGTGATATTCCATTGCATAGCCACAGTGAATTGCAGAATGGTATTTGTATGATCTGATTCAGATACCCATGCCTGTTTGATATGTTGGGTGAAAGAGACAACAAACCGTCATATTATGGATGAATCTAGCTAGATAATATGCTTCTTGCCATTCATTCTCAATTCAATCCAAGCAGTGTGTAACACCCCCTAAAGTGGCTTCTGAAAGTCCTAACTCAGATCTTCACAGTTTAACTCACGAGTAGGAATTTTCTCATAGTTAATCAAAGGTGGACTGCATATATTTGCAGTATTAGGAGGCTCTATCGCGGCTGTTGTTTCTGTGTATGGCGTATTCAAGCTGTATTACACAGGCTCTTTAGAGAACAGATCCTTGCTGAACTATTCACACATCTTTTAAGGCGTTGTCATTACTATGGTCTGCATAGACTGTACTGTATATATTCTGTACTTACAAAGCATTGCTAAGACCACGGTCCCTGTTTACTCCATATATATCCTGTACTACAAGGCATTATCATTACCATGGTCTTCCTTGTTTCTTTATAAATCCTGTACTTACAAGGCATAGTTAAGACCACGGTCTCTGTGTACTCCATATACATCCTGTACTAGAAGGCATCATCATTATCATGGTCTTCCTTGTTTCTTTATAAATCCTGTACTTACAAGGCATAGTTAAGACCACGGTCTCTGTGTACTCCATATACATCCTGTACTACAAGGCATCATCAATACCATGGTCTTCCTTGTTTCTTTATAAATCCTGTACTTACAAGGCATAGTTAAGACCACGGTCTCTGTGTACTCCATATACATCCTGTACTACAAGGCATCATCATTACCATGGTCTTCCTTGTTTCTTTATAAATCCTGTACTTACAAGGCATAGTTAAGACCACGATCTCTGTGTACTCCATATACATCCTGTACTACAAGGCATTATCAATACCATGGTCTTCCTTGTTTCTTTATAAATCCTGTACTTACAAGGCATAGTTAAGACCACAGTCTCTGTGTACTCCATATACATCCTGTACTACAAGGCATTATCAATACCATGGTCTTCCTTGTTTCTTTATAAATCCTGTACTTACAAGGCATAGTTAAGACCACGGTCTCTGTGTACTCCATATACATCCTGTACTACAAGGCATTATCAATACCATGGTCTTCCTTGTTTCTTTATAAATCCTGTACTTACCAGGCATAGTTAAGACCACGGTCTCTGTGTACTCCATATACATCCTGTACTACAAGGCATTATCAATACCATGGTCTTCCTTGTTTCTTTATAAATCCTGTACTTACAAGGCATAGTTAAGACCACGGTCTCTGTGTACCCCATATACATCCTGTACTACAAGGCATTATCAATACCATGGTCTTCCTTGTTTCTTTATAAATCCTGTACTTACAAGGCATAGTTAAGACCACGATCTCTGTGTACTCCATATACATCCTGTACTACAAGGCATCATCAATACCATGGTCTTCCTTGTTTCTTTATAAATCCTGTACTTACAAGGCATAGTTAAGACCACGATCTCTGTGTACTCCATATACATCCTGTACTACAAGGCATCATCAATACCATGGTCTTCCTTGTTTCTTTATAAATCCTGTACTTACCAGGCATAGTTAAGACCACGGTCTCTGTGTACTCCATATACATCCTGTACTACAAGGCATCATCAATACCATGGTCTTCCTTGTTTCTTTATAAATCCTGTACTTACAAGGCATAGTTAAGACCACGATCTCTGTGTACTCCATATACATCCTGTACTAGAAGGCATCATCATTATCATGGTCTTCCTTGTTTCTTTATAAATCCTGTACTTACAAGGCATAGTTAAGACCACGGTCTCTGTGTACTCCATATACATCCTGTACTACAAGGCATCATCATTACCATGGTCTTCCTTGTTTCTTTATAAATCCTGTACTTACAAGGCATAGTTAAGACCACGGTCTCTGTGTACTCCATATACATCCTGTACTAGAAGGCATCATCAATACCATGGTCTTCCTTGTTTCTTTATAAATCCTGTACTTACAAGGCATAGTTAAGACCACGGTCTCTGTGTACTCCATATACATCCTGTACTACAAGGCATTATCAATACCATGGTCTTCCTTGTTTCTTTATAAATCCTGTACTTACAAGGCATAGTTAAGACCATGGTCTCTGTGTACTCCATATACATCCTGTACTACAAGGCATTATCAATACCATGGTCTTCCTTGTTTCTTTATAAATCCTGTACTTACCAGGCATAGTTAAAACCATAGTCTCTGTGTATTCCATGCACATTCAATGGTGCAAGGTATTACAGAAACCATGGTCTTCATGGACTAAGTGGGTACATCATGTAATCTGCCCATTACTCAGTCAGACATCACTCCATGTATATCCTACACAAGACATTTTAAGTCCACTATCTGTAAACTAGCATCATGAAATGTTAACCCTTATAAAAATTTGATTGCGCTTAAGAAGGAAGTCCAAGGTCTTCGCCCGTGATATACTCTATATGGTTCATCTTTTACATCCTTACCCATTCAGTTATACATGTATCTCTTAACGGTACACATCGTTTTATAACCATTTTAAAATTATTATTTGTTTTATGATTTATCTTTCTGTCCAGTTCCCACATTTATCAGCTTCCTTCAAGAAGTGGACTCTCCCTACGAGGTACACGAATACGTCAAGACCTACCTCGGAGATTCTGGAGAGAGCACCGAGTTTGCAAGAAAGTTCCTGGAACGCCGCGCTCGACACAAGGAACATCAAAGGAAACAAACTGAGCAGATGGTGTGTTTTCCATTTTCTCACGTTGTCCACCTCCCCTTGCCCCACCCCTCCCCCATTGTATGTAGATAATTTGACATCGTTTTGGTCTGTAGAGTTACCTCCAGACTCTACTCATCCTGAGAACCATTTATCCAGCATTGCATATAAAAATACTGTGCAAGATGTGTAAATTGCCATAGGAAAAAAACGTACAGTATGATTTGTTTGGTACAAAGGAACTATCAAAACTGCTACCCAAACATTGGACCACTAAATCATAGTTAACAGGCTATTGTAGTTACTCTGTGGCCCACTCTCTTAACTTGTTACTGTTGATGTAGACAGGCAATGTGTATGCAGTGTGAAGCATTCTCAAAACTTATTAGTTGTTACCGTTGCTCTATTGAAAACAGGCTATTGTAGTTACTCTGTGGACCAGTCTATTAAGTTATTTCTGTTGATCGATCAAGAACAAGGCACTTTAGGTACCCTGTGGCCCAGACAAATCCTTTGTTAGTGTCGATCTAAACGAGGATACAACCAGAACGTTTTCTCGTGTCACTCTTTGTTTAATGTTTCTGTCAATCATCTTCCTCTACTAATTACTGGTCATTCATCCCCCCTACAGAATGCCTGGTCTACATCTTCCGCTCTGGCCTCTCTCGGACAAGCCATAGACTCCACGGCTAACATGACAGACGCAGCCAACAAGAGGAAGGAGGAGAAGAAGGGTGGCCGGAAGCGACAGCTGGTGGACCCGTCTATCCTGGGGTTCAGCGTGGGCGCCGCAGAGAGGGTCAACATAGGCGAGATCCAATCCATCGAAGATGTCTAAAGGGCCGTGCGATGTTTGCTTTGAGCGTTAAAGATATTATAACAGAGAAATTTTATACCGTAGATGCTGGACCTGGTCTGCTTCTATCACGGGACAGAATGGACGGAGAAGCAGAGGTGCTCGCTTGCTAACTGCTGCTGCTGCTTGCAGTGATGTAGGGACGTCACCCGGTAACGGCTAAATCAAAGCCTGCTTCGGTCCTGAAAAGGTGTCACAAGGTAATATTTGTCGACGATGTTTGCTCTCATCAGAAAAAGGGGTTTGTAGGAGGTTTTGATGGTATTCAGAGGTGCAGCCAACCTGCAAGTGGTTTATCATAATATTTCGTTTAAGCCCTCTCAGTGGCGGTTGCCACCCTTGCCATTAATGCGCTCCCCATGTGGTTGCCATCAATGTCACAGAACGGTTTGACCGTACTTTATTTCTGTTGCCCTCTCTCAAATAACGTTTGTTGGATTGTTTTTTTTTATCATCATTCTTCTTGAACACACCGCTCTCCAGGAATGGTATAATTTTGTTTGTCCCCCCATCATATTCTTATTTCCTCCCCATTTTGTAAAGAGAAAAACCCAGCAATATATAGCCATACACTGTGTCATTTATTTATTTGGTTGGTGCAAATCCTCTTAAATCAAATGATATAAACAGAAGAGCAATAAAAATGAATGCACCCATAGTAAAATTACGGCTTAATGGACCTTTCTGAAGAACACAGCGTTCTGCATAGAGGACATGGGGATACATTTATAGGAATCCTTCACAACATGGGAAAGGGTAACACCAAAGTGTTCAACACAGTTTGCAGACTAATCTAATAACTTAAAACTTTATTCATTTATATCCTTAACGGTACTCCTTAAATTTTTTCAGAGGGGGGGGGGTCCATACTTAACAGTGTCTCTATAGAGGGGTAAAGTGATATTATGGCAGGTGAAAATAACGTAACTCCATTCGATATGGTGATGGCAGTTTATATCCAGTGTAGGTCTTTGGGAATTGTAACCATTGTTATATATTTGCAACTTTAAAATCTTTGTAGCCTCCTTGTAAAGTGGGCGATTTCACCATGAACATGATGCTGTTTGTGATGCAGCAGAATACTTGTAGACACAGACGAAACCTCAGTTAATAATCCAAATTGCAGTCACCCAAGCCCTCTTTGTCACATGGCTAACTGGATTCTAAAGTCAATTCTACAGAGACTATTGTAAAAAATAAAAATTAAATAAAAATGTAATTTAAGAGTAGTGCCCCTATCCTGTGTACCTCAGTGTATCCTAAACAGACAATGCAAGTTTTCCTGGTGTGAATGTAGTTGAGGAATTTCTGTTTTAGAATATAGTTTCTGATTGCACAATAAATAATTAAGAGTTGTTTACTGGCTACACACTTATCAATTGTCTTGCCTCCCTCCACCCCCCCCCTTCGTGCTCTTCCCCAACAACTCTGGCCCACTTTAAGCCCCTCAGTCTGTGTGGTGTTATCCACATGGGAAACTTCAGCTTTACACTTATGATATAAGCAGCTGGAATGTAAAATATTATATGACAAATGTTTTGTCACTGTTACGTTGTGAAACAGAGAGAAGAGTAATACCTCTTAATAATTTAACTGCTATGCAAAGATATTTTAATCATATTGATTGACAGGGTTAGATTAGTATAATTCAATTGATCTTATATAATTCTATCTATCAGACTTTCCTCCCATCTCAGTCTTTTTTCTATCCTCCTTGCCCCCCCCACACCCCCCACCCCCAGGATGTAGAGCAAATGCTGATATTTCTTTGCTCTTGAAGGAGATGAGTTTGTCGTATTGTGTATCCCCCCAGACTTGGACAAAGTTTGCAATATAGTTGCGTCTTTTTCTCTTTTTAAATATTACCCGCTGGTTGTCGCATCTCGTTCAAATAAAATGTTTGTTTACATTCACATAGCCTGTTATAATAGTGGCAAGCACAGGTGTTTACCCTTTGGACAGGTGTGATCAATATTTTAGCCTTGACCTCCAACACTTTCATAGTAAATGTACCAAGGGTTAGTCATGCACTAATGTAGGCTGCCACTGTCCATACCATCAAGTGAAATGGGATGAGATGTTGGTGGAGGAGAAATTTAACGTAGAATTTGTATCTAGAGCAGTGTGCTACAATGTGCTATTTATCAATGAGCGATGACATTTACAAGTGGGTTAAAATTATCATCATCTAACTTATTGGAGTTTAACACTAGAGTGGCAGGTTGGAAATGGACCTTGTTATGTCCTGTGGGGGGGGGGGGGGTAAGGAACCAGAGGGGTAGGTTTGAGGTGATACACATATATAGAGTGAAGGAATTTGAGGGGGATAGAAAGTTGAAGGGGGGTGGGTTGGTGACCTTAAAGGTACATGGTATTTAGCAAGCATCTTGAACCAATGGAGTATTCTACATTTAATAAATATTTAACCAAAGATTTGTAGATAAAGTCTCCTAATAATGAAAGTTCATTTTGTTCTTCCTTTCAGAACATCTGTTACCTGATAAGTTTTTAAGAGAAAAAAACAACTTTTAATTCTGTTGGTAATTACTTCAATAAATAGTTCAAAGCAGGTTGCTATGACACTAAAACTCTTGTTTGATACAGATAGTGGGAAGGGGGCAGAAGATAATCAGGTTGGGTCAAATGTCACCTGGTATTTTTGCTGTTCCTTTACACAGGGGAGGTCCAACCTCCCCCCCCCCCAAAAGAAAATAACTCTCAATAATTCACTCTACTGTGTAGATAATGATCATTTCTGCTGCGAGGGACGTTAACGCTTACAGCGTCCTACGTCACAAGATAAATCGATGTGGTTGCAATGTTCATTGTACTAATCCTCCAAGACTGGTCAGTAAAATGGTCCACACCTTCTTTAAAGCACCATCCTATAGATAATCCTGCATATGTTCCTTTGAAGTATCTCTTCCATTCCTTTGACTCTCGCCTGTTTTTCTCCCATTTGCTATTTCATCGTTTTTATTGCAAATATGATACAAAATTGATTCTGTTTTTTTGTGCCAAAATATTGAATGAATCTTTTTTGTGCAGACTAGACCATACTGTTACAATGACTGATTGACTTTCCCCTGTTGTTCACACTAAAGTTAACATCTAAGTATCAATAGGTTCGGTTTATAGTCACTAGCAACAAAGTTTGCTGATTAACCTTGCAGGGAGTCAATTCAGACCTCAAAATTCAGATTATCTATTGGTGAATTGCGAATGAATCAAAGGCCGTTTGAATCGCTTTTGTGAGTAGACTTTAAGACCATGAACACATGTTAGGGGTAACCAGTAACAATCGTCTTAAAAAAAATATTGCCTGATTTCAGTACTTATGATAAGCCCTTTAGTAACTGCTTATTTTCAGCAATAAATAATTCCACTGTACCCATTAAACTACACAGTAACTGATATTTGCTGTAGTTAAGAAAATTGTCATCAGGTAGTTGGATTTAAGCCAGTAGATATTTTTTTTTGTAAGCACTTGCATTTCTTAGCAGGCGACTAAAAGGTTGTGAAATTCTAGGACCTGGAATAACCCATTTTGAAACCTGTTTAATCAAACATACTTCTTTGCTCTTTTTTTTGTAATAATATGAGTCATCGGTCAATTGGGAATAGCTTGACCTTGTGTGCTGACCTATCGACAGAAGTCGTTTTTCCCGGGCAAAGATTTGTTTTTTCTGTATCTGTGTGTAAAATCAATGTCTTCCTTGTATACTACTCTGTACAGATACAACAAACATCGACAAAAAAAAAGATTAAATGCAAGACAAAATATGAGTTTATTCTTGGCTATTATTGGTGGTTTATTTTGTTGAAAAAAAGTAATAATGAATAAAAAAACGTGCTCGTTGTACCTCTCTTTATTTCAACGCGAGTGAAATGCAATTATACATAATGGTCCCGAGGGTTCCCCATTTTCCAAACAAAATCTTGACATGTCAGTTTGTGGTTTTGTCAAGGCATATATTAACATGCTGTATGATGTTTATTCTGTGAAATATAAATGTTCTCATCTTGAAATAATCTAGAAATAAAAATGTGGTCAAATTTATGTCCAGTGTTCAACTAAATAACAATCCTTCCTTTTAATAGTCTTACTTAAAAGATTTAACAAAAGCTTCACCATTCAGTCATTTGGTTATGTTTCTTAAAGTGTGACAATTGTAGAGTAAATATTTTCAAATGGTTATGAAAGCCTTTTTTTTCTCTTTATTTTTTTTTTTTATCTAAATGAATTTTTCCAGGTAAAGTTTTTTAAAAATATCCTGTGAAAAAGTAAAATCAAGTGAATTGGTTTTACCTTGAAATATGCTATACAAATAAAACAATTGGAACCATTTAGTTCAAAAAGGCCATTTTTATTGCCACCCATCCTAGATGTTAAGTTGAATATCGGTTGAAAACAATGGGAGGCAATTTCAGCAAATATGATAGTGTAAAGGGGTCTCACAACTCTTAAAGGGTACATTGAACTTGACCCGTTTAAATGATGCGACCCTGTTCCAAAACTGATGTCAGTTTTTGGTTTTGTGTGAAATTTTGTTTTCTTAGTTTGCACTGATGATGGTATGCCAAACAATTGTGTAAAATGATAGAGCTTTAAATATTGTGACATCACATGTTATAAATATTGATAGAGGTAGTAATTCAATAATCCTGATAAAGCTGGATCAAAAGGATGGTCATGTAATACAAGTTAGTTGCTTCTGTTCCCCATTCCTGCTTGTGTGTTATAGGTTCCATTGTATGACTACTTAAATTAAGTTAGTCGGAATAGAGTACAGATGCTAAACATCCAAATTGAGTTTAACCATTTTGACAGGACATTTTGGTGAATACTTTTCAATGATGTGTCAGACAAACTGTTTAAGAATTAACCATTTATTCTGTAAAATTTGCTGGACTTTTCTTTGGATTAGTATAAGGATATATTGTTTTTCAATGGTCTTCCCTAGTCTTTTAGATGCTTACCACATTTAATAGGACATAGATTCATAATTAATTATAATTGTTTCTGCAGCAGGACAAGGCATTTTTTTTTCTTTTTCTTCAAGTGTAGTCAATGCCAACTTTTTAGAAAATTAATTTCCAAGATTGGATTAAACAACCATTACCATTACCATTTTAGTTAAAAAAGATAGAAAATTATTTGCATGGGCAAAATGTCATTAGTGTTTTCTGCTTGCTTTGAACAAATTTGTAGTGTAACTTTATGCATACTTGACATTTTGGGCTATGGGATTTTGCAATGGAAAGGTGTGTGCAAACAGATTTACATTTAAATGGTTATATAGTTAGTTTACCCTATACAAGGTAAAATTATGTCAATTGCTATAAACCATTCCGTGACTTGTTTTCCCCCCTTTTTTTTCAATTTTTATTTTGTTTTGTTCTATTTTTGAGAGTTAACAAATGCTGACAACATATTTGGGCAGAACCCAACCTTATGAAATGATGTGAAAACAAATACCGACAATGTATTATACTTATTTCCTTTATAAATATCGAGAGGTACTTAAGAGAGAGAGAAGAGAGAGTCTGAGGAGACAAAACTTTACGTATTGACTATTTGTCGTTTTTCCCAATTTGTCTGTTCTTCCCTCTACCCTGCCACCCCTCCCTTCTTCCCTCTACTCTGCCACGCATCCCTTCTTCCCTCTACCCTGCCACCCCTCCCTTCTTCCCTCTACCCAGCCCTGCCACCCCTCCCTTCTTCCCTTTGCCCTGCCACTTCTTCCCTCTACCCTGCCCTTCTTCCCTACAAGTTTCCAATCACTTTGGGTGATTCAGGATGAACTCTTACCATTCATTCCTACAAGTTGATACTAGCAGAAACTCACAAGGAACCTTGATTACTCGATTTCTATTTGGAACTGATTCACATACAGCATTAACTCTGCAATTTTATTATTTGCACCAATTTCAATGCAAGAGCAACATCAAAGACAAAATTTGATATCTTTACCTAATAATGTTACGAACATTACATAAAATATTACCAACATTACGTACATAGGTGTGTAGCCATGGGGGGGGGTTGAAGGGGCGACTGCCCCCCTTGAGCATAGTTTGTTATGATCGCTACTAATTTCAAAATAGAAAATGCTTAGATGCAACTGACAAGGCCAGGGAAGTGCCATTTCCAGCGATCTGGACGGCATTTTCGGCCAAAATTTTCTTGTACACTTCGCGCCAACTCATGGTGGCACTACACTAAGATAGTTTGCCTACAAGCTTTGCCCCCTCCCTTGGCAAATTCCTCGTTACGCGCCTGCATGTATATTGTTAAAAACATTACAAACAATGTTACAAACATTACTTGAATCGTCAGGTCTTTAGAAGGTTCTGATCTTAAACCTCGCACATAGAATGCATTTCATGAATGACCGGCTACATTCGTTCTACCTCGTCCATTCAGGCTTGCTGAGCTTGGCCAGGTTTATACTGTTAACATGGCGATTTGTGAAGAGAAGCAATTCCTCATCAGGAGACATCAGTGGATTTATTCTTCTTTTCTTCAACATAAAGTTGCATCTGGTGAAAGCAAAAACACATTAACAATTGAGCTTTGATCAACATGGCATGATCAGTCATAATGAAAGAAAAACACTGATACCTTGACAATTTCAGATGTGAAATTTGAAGAAAAAAAATATATTGGCAGTTTTAAGATTGGTTGGCAGAGGGGACAATAACAGTTTGGTATGGAATTTAATAACGATTTTATTTCATTTTTCATTTGATGGAAAAAATCAATTAGGGCAGGACTTCAATTAAGTTTGATTGAAGTCTTATTCTGCAGTGATACTTGACATATTTTAACATATAGCATATAATTCTGACATAATGGGCCGAGCTCAAACTTTGGTGATACCTCAGTGCAAGATTTCCATGACAAAGTGAGTTATGTCTCACATCTTCTGGGGTCTGCAATTTACCTAAAAGACTAATCAAAGCAAGTAAGGAACATGAAGCCTTGCTAGGAAACTGGAAAGCAATGCTTTTATACCAGGTCCATAACCAGGCTGGGGTCACAGGAGGGCTGTGCCCCCTCCCATGAGCGCAGATCCTGGTGGGGACAGCGGGACGCGTCCCCACCAACTTTTTCAGTGGTGGGGACATGATATACCATGTCCCCACCAATTTGTCTTGACCAAACGCTGCATTTCAAATTCCCCTGTATTGAACTTTGGCGCAGTTTGATCCAGCATTGTGCAAATGACATGCAGCAGTTCTCATTTTATTATATTTTTCCACAGTAGTTAAATATAGCACGGAAGTCGCATTTGCGGCAGTCTTTAATTGTTTTCTGGGAGAGGACCCAGACCCATCGTATACAAAAGTCTACTTGGATTATTTGTCCCCTTATTTTTTTTTCTGCAGACGCCCATGTATTTCCCCAAACTAAATTTCTAAGCCATGAGATCTAAAACTAAGGAGGTTTGGGAGCATCATTGGGTCTGGGAATTGTTATTTCCGGCGATCTGGGAAGTATATTTGCCAAAACAATTCTTGTACGCTACGCGCGAACCCATGGTCGCGCTCCGTTTAGATAGTATCAGAGAACAGACACACGTCCCCACCATTATCCAAGACTGATCTGCACCCATGCCCCACCTGTCCCCCCCCCCTCAGGCAGAATACTGTTCCCCATCCTACTGGGTGCAACCAAAAGTTCTTAAATTGCTCGTGCCGCCCCTACTCCGAATTGCTGGCTACGGGCCTGTATTATACTGAATGTATCTGAAGCTATAGATTTCTAACTTTGAATATGAGATTCTGGGTGAATTTACTAGCAAGTCTATGAGAGTAAGTACATATTAACTACACTGCAAATCTTTGGGCTAAAAGACAAAACACATGAAATTTATAGTAGACCTCAGGCAATGTCCTTCTTCAAAGCATTGAAGACTCGCCCCAAACCGCGTGCGGCCATCTGAAAAAGTTAACTTTCCGTTGCTTGCAAGTGACGTTTTGTTTGTGTCGCTACAAAATGCAGACAGTACAGTAATGAAACTTGTTATCTTGTTATCTTTAGCTGGACCTGAGATGTCCATCGCTGTATTGCTTGTACACTGTGCTGTGGGTATTGACCGCAGCTGTATGTACTGACCATACACTAGTGTCTAATTGCCGATGGTAGCAAGCTGTGTGTGTGTATTTTCTGGGATCGATGGTGGTGTCTAACACTTCTGTTACACCTCATTCAAAACTAGGTCAGATTACCGGCATTAGACGTTTCTTTTTGCGCAATCTTCACACCCTTTAAGACTGGTATCAGTGAACCCATATGCAAGCTCTTGATTCTCTTCAAAATGATTGAAAACTTACTTTCAAGATTTTTCCAGACCCTGTCGCTTTGAGAGGGACCAGCTTAGGATCTAGCATTGTATAAAGAGTGTCTTCTGCCTCCATCCACGGAAATTCCTGTAAGTTTTTAAGAAACTGAGATATTAAAGACGGCCTTACAGCTGGCATCAACTGCTTCGACAAAAATCCAGAAATATTGAGCTATAGATTGTGTTCCAACTGACCATGTTACCCTAGAACTTGTAACTGACCACCTGTGTAAGTCCATTTCCTACCATTTTGTCTTTCAAAATATGATTAAACTTTTAATAATTAAGAATTAAAGATCATAAACAGATAAAAGATTAGGTCAAGCATACTGAAAATTATCTCGACCTAACACAATAAACACAATGTGATGTACAGCGTTATTGAAAATGCACGCCCCCCCAACCCTCCCCCCCTACTGCCATAGGAACAATGTAATGGTGGGGTACTATTCTTCCCTCTTAGAGGGGTACACAAATATGTGTGGATATTGCATGGCTTGGTAAAAGATCATAAACAGATAAAAGATTAGGTCAAGCATACAGAAAATTATCTCGACCTAACACAATAAACACAATGTGATGTACAGCGTTATTGAAAATACACGCCCCCCCCAACCTCCCCCCCCTACTGCCATAGAAACAATGTAATGGTGGGGTACTATTCTTCCCTCTTAGAGGGGTACACAAATAAGTGTGGATATTGCATGGCTTGGTAAAGTGTGACATAAAAGTTAAATAAACTACCAACTGTAGACTTAAAAGAGGTCACAGTTGTCACAACAATGTGAGAGGGCATGGGGAGGGGGTGGGGGAGGGGGTGGGGAGGGGTACTTCACCTTTGTCTTTCAAGTTTATATCTTTCATCTTCACATTAGTAAAACGATTGACAAAAAAAGAAGAAGTTGAGAAACTCACCTGTGCGAAGTGTAAGTCATCAACAGTCATTGCTGATCCTCCTTTGGTGTAAACTAGTATGTTAAATGTTGAATCTGCATGGGAGAGAATAGCAAATATATCAATGTATAACAAATAATATTAATAACAATAAATTAAGAAACTGAAAATCTGGTAAATTGCACATACTTGAAATATAAATACTGATGTGGAAATTACGAGAATGTTTTTTTTCTCTCAAAAGAAATTATTGGCGTGAACAGAATTTGAAGCAGTGACTGCAGGATATACAAGGCCAGTGCTCTGTAAGAAATTCAGAAGAGGACAACTAAATTTAAACTGAACAAAAAGGTGACTAGTGCAATAGATGTAACATTGGAGGACACCTGGGTATTTCTGAGGGGGGTTGGAGGTACACTACTACAATTGGTCTGGGGTGCAGGGGGGGGGGGGCAATAATGGATGAGAGCCACGGGGAGGACATTTTCAGATTTGTTTCATGTTTAAGTAAATACAACACAAGTCAGAAAGGAGGAACTTCTTTAAAGTTATTAGGACTGTATCTCCTTGTTTCTTGTGTTTTGTATCAATGGCAGTGACATACCCCCTTAAGTCCCCTCCCCCCCCGACACCCATGGGAGATATGCCATCCCATGGTGGTAGATGAATAAGCATAAATTCAATATTTTTAGGGATCAGAAAGGGAAAGAAGGACTTCATTGAACGAAAGATACAATCTCTGTCAAATGAAACATCATTTATTTAGGAGGAGTACTTTTTTATATTCTGGCAAAGAGAATTGTCACAGGACATTTACCATCACAAAATAATAATCTTTTTCACTCCTTTAATTTTTGGCTCGATGAGGCTGGAGAAATTATGCTTGTTTTTGTCTTGATTTGTCTGATTTTCATGTTAAAGACATTCATATTTTACTTCATTCCGAGCTGAATTTTAACTTGAAAGAAATCGAAGGTAAAAGAAAATTTAAAAAATATGTAACAATATAGACTCTCTCATCATATTTATCTTTTGGACACTCATGAAAATTCAGCAACTTCCTAAACCTATCTCCCAGTTGGGACAACTTTTTCTATACTGTTTTGTCATGTCCCGCTTCAGAGCACTTGTAGTGAGCAGTACGAATATCGTGTTTCTATCAGATAAAGATTAGGAACTGTTTGTACTGTCAGTACGAGAGCTTTGAAGCTTGATATGGGAGGACAGTTTAGAGAGGTATTAGCATTAGGAAATTGTCCCAACTGGCTGAACCTATTGTATCCCGGCAAGCCTGGGCCCCATAAGTTGCGCAGGTGTAATTTCCTTTTAGGCTCTTACCTTCTGGAAGTTTTCCAAGCATGGAATCACTGATGTTAATCCTCAGTAAAAACCCTCTCAAACTCTGCTCCAGCTCAACAAAATATCTATCATCACTGTTTAGAACAGAACAGAGGGAAGAAAATTAATCAATGTGTCATCTTCACTGAGCATTTACAGCTTGACCATTACTTAATATCAATTGTATCAACAAAGTTTGCCTCAATATTTTGATTAATCAAATAGATGCTATTAAGCATATAATTTTCCCTTCTGGATTATAAGGAAAGAAAAATTTAGAGTGATGAGAATTATCATGAAGTCATTTAATATTACAAGTGATCAAAATCATTCCACCAGGATCAAGGTGAGGGCTGGGGGAGGCTGGAAGGGGTAGCTTAGGTGACCCTCCACCACTTTACACAATACTTCCTCCTCCCACACACACATATGGGGGGGGGGGGGTGGTTAATGTTATCATCAGGTTGGTGACACTAACTTTTGCCTGGCAGTTTGATTCACTGGTGCGACTTCAAAGACGAACCGTTCCAGCGGTGTCCTATCTTGACTGAGGATGACAACAGTGACCCTCTGTACTTCATTCTACACGGTGAGTACAAATATTACGCAGTTAGACAGTGTCGCAAAAACGGCTGGTTGTATTTGTCGTGTAGTTTCTCTCGCTATCAGATACTTTTGAGCAGACAGTGTTTGGAAGTTTGTGGCACAATGTGTCAACACTGGATTAAACTTACTCTCCTGACAGAACATTTAAATTTCAACATAAAGATTTACCACTTAGCCTTAACCTACCACATTGTCATAGAAGAATGTACCTAGCCTAACCTTCCTACTTTGCACATAATTTGAACCAAAGCTCATTCACTGTTGTGGATAGGTACCAACAAATTTCCCTTTTGTATTCAAGAAGGAATAATTTATGGAGTTCAACAGTCCATTGATCTAATAATTTCAGTGAATCTGGAATAAATTGACAAGATTTTGAATTTGCAAACAGATACTCTCTTGCGTATGGCCAATTGTTGTGTTGCCCCAACTGTGGTTCATTAAGGCTTAATTTTCATGTCTGGTCGAGAAGCTAGGGAAGACTGCGATGAAATTCTAAAATAAAGGTTCAACGAAGCAAAAATTCTTATTTTCAGATGATTGTTCGATTTGTTATAGATAGACAGTAGAACCTAGCAATTAACAATCTGCTTTAATATGGAACGAACTGACTGAACACGGCGCTGAACAATTTCTGCACAATCAGCTATCACATGTTTGCTTCCCTTCAATCAGAATAGTTTAATACTTAATTTGCATATATCTTAGTATGATAACCAGTCACACGGGGCTCTTGCAACCTATTCTCAAAATCAGTCAAAGGTCAATATTATTTATATTTACAATTTGTACATATGACGACACATTCCTAATTCATTCATTACTATAGAATATTGCTACGGAACATTAATATATTATACAAAGCTTGTGATGCATTAGCTATAATGTGATGCTGTGGCTTTATTAGTGTTATAAAATTGTCTCCTTATGGGAATTTCCCCTTCAGTGTTCATACATTGGATTTGTAAATCTACATATTTTCTGCAAAATTATTAAAATATATCAACACCATCTGTAACTTTTGTCTAAAGGAATGAAATATATGAAAATATTCAGAAATTAACTTGCGCTAACATCAAGATGTACCGTGGACGTATTTTAAAAATTCAAAATGTGCAATACCTTCTTCATGGCAAGTTTAATCCCCTGGACAGCATCAGAAATATACTTGGATAAATCTGGATGTCTTGCCATCTAATGGAGAAAGAGGAAAATAAATGAGATAAGTAACAATCCTTGTCAGCTTTCACATCAACGCAAAATATTTTACTGTGGAAGATGTTGTAATGAAATTTGCACAGCATTAATCTGCACATGGTGAAAGCATACGACTGTGCAAAATTATCACATAATAATAATAATAATAATAATAATAATAATAATATAATAATAATAACAATAATAATTATTATGGATGAATTATGGATAAATGAAGCATCCAATGACGTTATGAAATCTGACTTGATATTGTAGAAGAATATAATTGTCTAGGCTGAGGACAGAAATAACAAAATAGACAATCCTCTTTTCATTGTTGTTTCAAATTAATGGCCTTGGGGAGGGGGGGGGGTGGGGCTGAGAGGATGGGGTGTCCTCTTCCATATGAAATATGAAATTGTTTTCCTTAGATTGAGAGAAGCTATAT
>JAIPMN010001519.1:0-18463 GCA_020650975.1 Apostichopus californicus | reverse complement strand
CCGACTTACACACTGCATCGTTAAAGTAATGTAGTCTTAAAGTCCTTAAGGAGTTCTCACTACCCCTCTCATAGGATAACTCAAGCTGACACGGTGACCATTCGTGGCACCTTCAATTTTCCGTATCACGACCACTTACATTTTCACAGCTATGATAGCTTCAAGGTGGGAGGGGGCAATAGGATAACCTAGATAATGATCTTAGAATACAATCCCTCCGATAGTTAAGCAAAGTGAACGTTTTCATTTCTTCACTTATTTTTCATCCAACGAAAACCATCGTCTTCTCTAATTTTTTCCTTAGATTCTTTCGAATAAGAAAGAAAGAAAAAGCCATGGACTGATGGAAACAAGATAACGGGACTGCTCTGAAGGGTCAGTTCTTAGTCACATCGGGAGAAGTTAAAGATCGGCGTAGGACGAGTCATCGATGCATCCAGGAGGCCTTTTGAGAGGGGCTAACTGTTCCCTTACTGATTTGTTACCCTGGGAATGGGTGAACACGAAAGGGGCGTTGCCCTACTCTATGAGAAATTTAGGTATGATTATGGTTGCTAAGTTGCAAAAATGTTGTGATATCTTGTACCATTTGAAGAATTTTCCAGTTTTTAGGTCATGTTTGCACATTATTGAAGTATTAAGATTGATCTAGAAATCGAGAGAAGCTTATCTATCAAATTATTGATACACCCCTGCCCACCCCAACCCCCACCCCTTCCTTTCTACCCTTGTATATAAATCGATTCCATTCTTCGACCATCAATGCAAACTACCAAATTGTTGCTTATTCGTTGCCATGTTATTTCACACAATCCTACATAATTCGCAGTGGAGTCACTATTGCTAAAAATGACAAAAAAAATACTTGAGATGAATCGATTTTAGTTATATTGATAAATTTCTGCTGATAGAATTTATTCATGATAATAATGCCACAAATAAAAGTGTTCAAAATCTGTTCAACTGCAGACTGTTTGTAATACAATTGTCAGCTTGCGTACAGTATGACTTACTTTCCCCTCCCCCAATCATGTGCCCCAACCCCCCCCCCAAAAAAAAACCATCCCTAAAAATTAAATCTATTATCATCGGTACTCATTCCTCTAGTTATTGTCTCTTATCTTTACTGCATGGGAAACAAATTTCAAGTGAGAAAGAAAATCTAATCTATTTATCCTCAAACGATGAAAACAGTCGAACACACTGCGGTATTGTCGCCATATTCAGCATCATCAACCCCCCGTTGTGGTCCTTAAAAAAAATAGTACATGGATATTAACCATTCTTACACTTCCTCCATTTTTGTTACATTTGTGGCTTTCCATGCTTTCATGAATTGTATTGTTATATTCCCACATGTCTGGGGATTCCCATCTACAAATTCCTTTGTTAAACTTTGTTGGGAATGGCCTTGACACATTAATATTGTCACCTTTACAATTTGCCATGCATTGTTGTATCATTCTTGGCTTCAAACTATCATCATTTTGTTAAACTTTATACGAACTTCTCTTGTCCAGAATAGCCTAAAATATGGTGTTACAAAAAAACAAGACTGTCATTACATGAGGTCAAAGTTCATCTGAGAATAGTACCCTTTTGAACCTATCTTGAACTCAGCTCCAGCCAGCATTAATGACATCACACATTGTGAATGTTTATAGACTATTTATCAACTATGGATACAAAGTGACCTTTTCATGACATAATTGCCAACAGCCTAAGAGTAAAATGGTGCAAGGCAATTCCTGATTCGCACAAACAAGTTTTGCTTTAAGTGTTTTCACTTTAAAAATTAGAAAGGCTTAATTTTTAAATGTTTAAACCAACTAATTATCTTTAAGATTGATGATCAGCAATAAATGAACGGTTATTGATCTTAAACTCTCCCATGGTGCTCGCTTTCAACACACTATTAATAGATTTAATTATATTCAAGGTACAAAATTATATGACAAATGCCCTTATTTTATATTTTGACAAATAATGACAAAATTTCAATGATATATATTGATATATGTTTACATTTGCATTAAAAAAATATAAAATGCCATATCCAACAAAGATAAAAAGTTTGTATTTTTCATCATGTAATTCTTTTCAGGTTTCTATTTTAAAATTTTCTTCCCGAAATCAGCTAGAATCGTTACCAGTTTAAACCGTTTCTCAAGAAGAGATGATCGTCTTGTATCGAACTGCTGCCACCTATGAATACCATTTTGTGCGTGGAAAATTTTTCGATGAGATTAAAGTGACCGGTTCTTTGGCATTGAAATTATTCCATCGATTTGACTGATTGTTCGCCGCCTCTGAAGATGATCAGAGTTTGGCAGATTCTCCAATCTTCACGTAGATCTTTCCTTCGTTTCGGCCGGAATACATGTACTGTAAGTAAAACAAACAGTAAAATTATTTTCGGTTAATGTTATCGTACGTTAACAGCGCCCTCATGATTTAATTATCATCCATATCTCTTCATGTTCTTCACTTCAAACATCATTCTCATTGATCTACAGCAATACGATAACATTTCCATATGTACCTTAACTTTTACCTACCTTTTACCTATATGGGTACCGCTATTTTCCAAGGCGTGTCCCTGTGGTCGTTGCAGTAGTCTCCCATTTGAGAGGGGGTGGGGGTGGGGTGGGGGTGGGGGTGGCGTTGGGGTAGTGGGGAGGTCTGGATAGTCTTCCCATAGGAAAAAATAAAATTTTTAGACCTGAAATGTTGCATTCTGAGGCATTTATTAAGCGATTAATTGGGTCTAGGTGCAATTTTCTTAACAATTTTTTTTTGTCGGTTTGAAAAGGATTTGTACACCCCCCCCCCCACCCTGGATCCACACTTGGTTTGCTCTATGAATTTATCAGTTCTCCTGGTCAAATTCAAGCAATTATTTTTTTTCAATTTTGTCTTACAATTAATACACTGACATCGACTGGTCATACTATAAATTGGGTCTACATGCAAGCGTGTGCTTATAGCTACTTTTTAATTTAATTTTTTTAAGTTCTTTGTGGGGGGGTTGAGAAAGGTTTGTACAACCCCCCTCCCCTCCTCAATCCCCTCTTCCTTTGCTCTATGAATTTATCAGTTCTCCTGGTGAATTCAAGCAGTTGTTTCTTCAAGCTTGTCATAGAATTACACTTACATCGATTGCATCGTAGACGGATTCTAAGGTCTGGAATTGTCCCGTTGGTGAGTTTTTGCCGTTGTCCATGGCGACATGCAGCTGACCACTCCCATATAGTTGCATTAATCTCATCATTGATTCACGATACTTGTGAGCGTATCGAAGCAGAAAGAATCCGTGAATGGATGCAGACTTCATCAGTAACTGGTGAACAGAGAAATGGGAAACTTTTGAAAGATAAACAGAATGGCATTGTGGGATTGAAATATACTTTAAGGTGGCATACTCCTATTAGAGTCTATATCAATCCGCTCCCGAGTGTTCTCCTTCAGGAAAAGTGCCAATAAGGAACCGGAGAACTACCTTTTTTAAGCTATGTTATCAATTAGGATCTGCTTTTTTGTGACTTGGATGTTAAAGAGCATGAATGGAAGCACATGTGGTGCAAAAATTGGGTCAATTGAGGCATTTTTAAACCACTTTAGCCCTCCCAGGAGCAGTGTATGAAAATTGTTTACGACTGAGTAAAGACGTTTGTTTACAAGTGACGAAAACTTCCGGCTCTGGTAGCAAAACATCTGCATGGTCATAATACGGAAAATTGATGGTGCCATGAAAGGCCAACTTGTCAGCTATCCAGTGTTGGGTAGCGCTTAGCTAGTAAAAACTTCTATCTAGACCACATTACTCTTGTGATCTAGTTTGTAAGTCAATGAGGCTTTTAATGGGCGTATGCTACCTTAAGACATCTTTATAAAGACATAGCAATTAGCTATCAAAAAGTGCTTTAGAAATCTTATATTATAGAAACAGATTTGTTATTTCTTATACCACTAAGGTGTAGGGATAGGCAGGGGTGTGCAACCACAGTTTTGTTTATACTATTACAGGTGTGGTGCTTCAAATGTTAGCAAGTGGTACAAGAGAGGGGTTCTTCGAGAAATATTTGCAGGACGTTTGATAAGATCTCGTCATCAATAGTTACGAGGAGAATCACAGGTCCAGAATATTCCACTTTGGAGACTCGGATGCAATTTTACAGGTGCTCAAAGCTTAAACTCAGTTAAGCAGTTGTGATTGCAAATACCTCAAAGAAGCTTTCTGATTGGTTGACAACCAGATGTGTGTTAAAATGTGTGCGTGGTAAGAATCCTATGTTAGTCACGAATGTGTGAATTTTAGTGTGCCTGCAGGTACTTTTTCCAAAGAGTGGCCTTCAGAGATTCCTCTAAGGAATTCCCAGGTGATTTCAGAGACTGCAGGTTATCAAGTTATATCGGAAGTAGAAAGGGGCTATATAATATGACAGTACCATCTGTTCAGTTAGCATGTGGTCATCGACTCTTTCTACTTCCACCAAACTTGATCAGCCGCAGTCTCTGAAATCACTCAGAGTTCCTTGGAGAATTGAATCAAAATTTAATAAATATATTAAATAATAAATACTGATTTAAAGTAACAACGAGTACAATTTTCATTTCAGTTCAAACTCACTGTGAGTGGTAAACGAGGTAGAACGGGCGAGTTGTGAACCTTAGCATCAAAACTGTAAGAAGAGATGGCTCCAATCACAATCACTTTACCATATACTGCCAGTCTGTAAAGAATCGGAAAAAACAAAAAGTAAGTTGTTTTAAGAGTTTTTTATAATCAGGTTTTTAGCTTGTATTATGAAACTTATGTAACAGAGTTTTCTTGTTGTTGTCTAAGTTGGCTTTCTTCATTTTGTTCCACAAACAAAAGATCGAGCTGGTTGTCAAAACCACTCGGTACTTTGAAGAACCAATTTGAGAGAATATAAAGACATAAATCTGTGTTCAAGAAAGGCAACTTTGATAAGCCTAAAGATAAGTTTAAATCTATATTTTTTCAACTTCTCTAAATGGTGAGACCCCCCGACTTGACTTAAAAGTTTCTCATCATTTTATAAATGATGAAAGATGTCTTCCCGTCAACAATTGAATTCCTTGAGAATAAGTGTCCTCTGATAAATATCAGAATGACATGACTTTTATTTGTCATGTCTCATTCCAGTCAAACAAAAACCTTACGCATTGAAACAGGTGTCAAAAATATCTCCTCCTACACTTTCGTAGATCACATCCACGCCTTTCTGAAATGTGAGAAAGGATTTGTAATAAATAGTACGAAACATTTTTGATATATTTGTTTGTCACATATTTCTGAATCTGCCTATTTTTTTATCTTCTCAAAATACGTCAAGGTTAGACATTAAAGGGTGTGAAGACTCGCGCAAAAAGAAACGTCTAATGCCGGTAATTTGACCTAGTTTCGAATGAGGTGTAACAAAAGTGTTAAACACCACCATCGATCCCAGAAAATACACACACAGCTTGCTACCACTAGTGTACAGTCAGTACATACATCTGCGGTCAATACCCACAGCACATTATACGAACAATACAGCGATGGACATCTCAGGTCCAGCTAAAGATAACAAGGTATCACGTTTCATTACTGTCTGCATTTTGTAGCGACACGAACAAAACGTCACTTGCAAGCAACAGAAAGTTAACTGTTTCAGATGGCCGCACGCGGTTTGGGGAGAGTCTTCAATGCCTTTAAGTAATTGACCGACTTGTAACCTGACTGGCGCCCTCAGCCAAGAAATGACTTTTAAGGATCACCATCAAACTAAGAATCTGATCACTCAGTATATGGCAGGAGTTGGTAATCGTGAGGTAACTGGTTCAAATCACGTTCTAAGCTTTGAAATCATTTTGGAGTTGAAGTCAATCTAAACCAGTCAAGTTTAAGGACTGCATTGTTATTGGCAGGGATGTAGCCAGAAATTTGAAAGGGTGGAGGGAGAGCAGAATTTTTAAAGGGGCACTTCTCACAAAGGGAGCATTATAGCACTTAATGATTGTCATGATGTACAGAGAAAAATTTTGCCCAAAATGGATCCCACATTGCAGGAAATAAACAATAATAACTGTATTGTATTACGTACGTAGCAGAAGAACTTTCAGGGCAAAGATTGAGAAGGGTCTCTTAGCTTCCTAAAACCTGAAAAAGAGGGCTTTAATGATATTTCCTGCTTTTAGTTTCATTTTATTTTTGGGGGTACTCAAAAGGGGGGGGGGGAGCGATCACTCCCATTGCTCTACCCCTGGCTATGTCCCTGGTTATGGAATGGTGTAAAAAACAATCACTAAATGAAAATGAGAAAAAAAAATGCTTCAAAGTTATTATGCACAATAGTAGACAATCTTACCTTATATTCATTTTTCAAAACAGATTTCAAACTTTCCTTCTTGTAGTTGATTGGTCGATCGCAACCTAATGTCTGAAATGAGGGTAAACATTTAGGCAAGAAAGTAAACAGCTAAGATTCAATCCAAATAATCTGATATAATATCATTATAATGGTTGAATAATGAAGAAAATTGTGAAATTCAATGTTATTTCCAAATGTTACAAACATTATATGCATGTTTAAAAATAATATATATTTTTAAACATTGCATGTGTGTTTAGACATTATGTTGGTACATTATCTATTTGTTTAAACATTATATGTATGCTTAAACATTATATATATGTTTAAACATTATATATTTAAACATTATATGTATGTTTAAACATTATATATGTATGTTTAAACATTGTTTGTTTAAACATTATTTATGTATGTTTAATCATTATATATGTTTAAACATTATATGTACATTTTTACTTTTGTCTCATCAAATGATATACTACCTGAAACTTTTACTCATGGAAATCAAGAATGTACGAACCTTCAGAAATTCTACTTTTTCATCGGTAGAACACGTCCCGATTACATGACAACCGGCAAGCTTAGCAAGTTGAACCTGTGAAAGAAGAAGGAAAACATTTCTTTTTCTCCATAAAGCAGTCGTGAGTTAGGGTTAACCCTAACCTCTAACCTAACACAGTCGTGAGTATAAATCTTTACTTTTTTGTATGTTATGATACTTCGACCAAATAAAGAATGACAATCAATATCTCTCACCAACAAGCATGATTCAGGTTTAATATCTATAAGAGTCTGCTTTCTTGACACCTGCAGCGAACAATTGCTTTCTTACGTTTTTCAAACAGGAAATTCTAACAAGAAGGATAATTGGTCAAAAATGCAATTAGTCTGGGAGCCAGTGACAGAAGGTTTCACCACTTAGATTTTATTTTTAAGACCATCTA
Source organism: Apostichopus californicus (assembly GCA_020650975.1). Lineage (NCBI taxonomy): Eukaryota > Metazoa > Echinodermata > Holothuroidea > Aspidochirotida > Stichopodidae > Apostichopus > Apostichopus californicus. Next base: position 11,139 of record JAIPMN010001519.1, on the reverse strand, counting down.
ACTAATTTGCAAAAAGTCTGTCTCCAGCACTCAAGAGGTTGGGTCTGGTCCTCAGAAACCCCTGGACCTCAGAAACCCCTGGACCTCAGAAACCCCTGGACCTAAGAAAGCCCTGGAGAGCCATCCCAGGTGTGTCAATTCATCCCATCTATGTGTTAATTCTATGTGTCATCCCATCTATTAACCCATAGACCATACTTTGTCAACACAAATTAATACAACAGTATATAAATACAAAACTGACAAAATATCTGGTTCGAAAGGAGTTTCCAGACCCCCCTCCCCTTCCCATAAGAGTATCCCTCCCAGCCAGTTGAATGCACCCCATCTACCCAATGGGTCAAAACTTTGTGGTTGAGGTGGGGTGAAATCTCAGGTGAGAGCGGTGTGGTCAAGTGGTTAAGGCAATAAACTTGTGATCTAAGGATTGCAGGTTCGAGTCCTGGCCAGATCATTGCGTTGTGTCATTGGACAAGGCAATTTATCTCCATTGCCTCTCTTCACCCAGGTGTATAAATGGGGACCTGTGAGATAAATCTGTTAGCCGAGCACGGTTTAGCTGCTGCCATGTGGAGGGATTGTCCCTATGTTTGACAGGTTATCATTGACCAGGGTAATATTGTAAAGCGCTTCGAGCCTTTGGGAAGGCCCTATATAAAAAAAATATGGAAAAAACATACAAAAATCTTCTGTCACTAGCTCTGGGGCCTAGATGGGTATCTGTTGGAAAACCTCAAGTATACACATGTAGTTGACAGATGTAAATTTTGTCATCTTTCACTATCTGACATTCATTTTGTTGTCTGTTCAGCAGAACGTCTTTTATTGAAAGGTTTGACCCTCTTCCAGTGTTGCAGATTTATTAAATATTAATTATAATTAATTAAATATTAATTATGGAAATGAAATGTGAATATAATCACATACAAATATGTTATACTAGTGACTAGGGTTTCCCATAAATAAAAAAAATATATAAAAAAAGAATGTAAGAGCAAGAGAAAAACTCACAGCAAATTGTCCAGTCCCACCGGCAGCAGCTGTATGGATTCATAAACAATAGGAATGATTTAACACACTCTCTGATACAAGAAAGTAAAATGTTGGGACTGACGATGATTTCTTCATTCTTGAGCATATTTTTAATTTTCTTTTTATGATATCCCTAGTAATTTCAAATAGAAAATGCTTAGATGCAACTTACAAGGCCTGGGAAGTGCTATTTCCAACAATCTGGGAGGCATTTTAAATTAAGCCAAAATTTTCTTGTACGCTTCGCGCCAACCCATGGTGGCACTATATGCTTAGATAGTTTGCCTACATGCTTCGCCCCTCCCTTGGCAAATTCCTTGCTACGCGCTTGTATGTAACAATAACTTACGCAACCATCCAAAAAACATTTAAACCATTTGAACAAAACCAAGTATGAACTTTAACTCTCTGATATTGTTCACAGATACCGAGAAGGGTCCGTCCTGATACTTGGCCAATGGCCTGAAATGGCCGGGTATCAATGAATCTGCCGTTACTCACTACGTCAATATCGTTTATTATAACAAATCATCATCGAATAAGTTGTAAACCTGTGAGCCTTGTGTCGGATAGAGATTGGAAAATAGAGATTATTCTCTGGACATCACGCAAAAGGTTGAAATGAAGAAGAAGAAGAAGAAATAATTTCATCATGATCAGTGAAAGTCAAACTTTGGAGAACTTTCAAGAGAGATACAGCAGTAAGCTAATACAGGAGGCTAAAGAGAGTGGTGAACCTTTTAGGAAATTGGTTTACTTGTGCACACCTGTGACTAAGACATTCTGTCCAGCTTTCAGGGGTCCACATTCCTGATAGGCCAAGTCTGCAGTCATGGCACTGGCCATCAGGGCCAGGTATTCAGGTTTCACATCTGGAAGAGGAATGGCAAACTTGGCTGGAAGCACCTTTATCAAGAAAAACAAGGTGAAAATACAAGCGCAAAGCAAAAAACTAGCATATTTGAGGTATAAAAAATATATTGAATTTCATCACCAACCTACATTAAACTAAGAAAAGAAATTCATTTCATTTCATTTCTTGAATCACATTACCTTTAATGGTTAAATTGCTGTCATTACGTAGAGAACAAGATTATCACCGCTGTGAGCTCAGAAAGTTTAGATTGTAGAAATGTCTTACAGACTAAAATATTCCGACACTGTTTTGTTTACTAATGAGAGTGCTGATAATCAGTTGATAAATGCTTATTCCTAATATTTCAGTAAATCAGTAGTAAGCTAGTAAAAGGACCATAAATTAAATTAAATTTGTAATAACCAATTACAAACTTTATGGTTAACCTTGTTCTGTACACTTATACTGTGATTTTTCATTGTTATAATTGTTGTTAATCATAATAAGTAATAAGTGATATTTATATAGCGCATAATCAGCAAAGCTGCTCAAAGCGCTTTACAAATGTAAAACCTAGAAACAAATAGTAACAAAAACCAAAATATTAAATATATAGAACCAGTAAGGTAAAAAATGTAAAAGCCAAAAGCAACAATATAAAAAACACACCCGTACTAAACGATACTAAAAACGCATATAGTCCAAAACAATTTCAGAAGTATGTAAATAGTAAAATAGATTAAATCATAGTCAATGTTTAAATATAAATAAGTATGAGAAACTATAGTACAGTAAGACAATTATTGTATAAGTCTAAAACAGATAGTAATAAACACCCAATACTAAACGATAAAAAATAGAACCCTTAACGTAGTAAATGAATAAATAATAAATTTAAAAAAATAAAATGTTAAGAATTAAGTAAGTAGTTCCAAACAAAAGTTAATACATTCTCAAAAATCCAAACTTTGAGTTTGGCTGAGTCGACAACGATACCTACCATCTGGCAACACCCCTGCCTCCACACCAACCTGTTGTTTCACCATTCCATAAGGGCTTTCAATGATCAAGTTATTACATACACCAACACATATATCCAGAACTGTTGAAAATTCTACACTAATCATTTATGTGATTCCTTATTGCAGATTTAATTAAAGTTGGATATCTACCTGGTATTCCCCATGTGATCCAAGAGTCATTGCAGCAACTGGTTGACCAACTTTGAGATTTTTCACTCCATTCCCTAGCATTGCAATTTCACCAATGCTCTTTATGAGGGAGAAAAAAAACAGAAACAATGCAGTCACTGAGGCTTGATCAACTCCATAAAATTATGGTTTACTTCAACTCCTTCTGACACCCACCCCCTCCTCTCTCACCCATCTGCTCTGCAAATTCATAAAGTAGGCAGTACTTTTGGCAAAATTGTTACGCAATCATGAGAGAGCGTGTTGGCCAAACGGCTAAGGCGTCGGACTCGTGATCCAAGGAGTGCTGGTTCGATTCCTGCCTAGTTCCTTCCGTTGTGTCCTTGGGTAAGATGCTTTATCTCACTTGCCTCTCTCCACCCAGGGGTTAAATGGGTACCTGTGAGGTAACTTGTCATTGGGCGCTGTATATAACTGCTGCCGACTGGAGGGATTATCTCTGGGACAGGTTATCATTGAGAAAGGGGTAATATAATGTAAAGCGCTTTGAGACCTATCGCTGGTATAAAGCGCTATATAAAAAAAGCAAATATATAATATAATATAGATTAACTAGAATGTTCTTCTTGTTTTTCTTAATTCTTGCATTATCATGTGACCATGTAGCTTCCCTGCAAATCTGAACCAGAGACAAATATGTTTAGAGAGTTTGTTTGCTATCTATATGTTATGCATTACAATTGTATAATGAATGGGGTCCATAATGCCTTACCTCAAAACCAACATTGAAAGGTGGTGGAGAGTCTGTGTATCCACCAAGTCCATTTGCTACATTCACATCTGAGGCATTAATTCCTGAGTATCTGTAGGATGGGAAAGGAAAACTTGTCTGCACACAGAATTCTGATAATCTATGCCAATGTATCTATGCCAATGTATTAAGATATTAACTGGAAGGTAAGAAAGGGGAAGATATAGATAGGGGGAGGAGATCAAATTCCTTTCACCATCTTGAATTTTACTAAAATCCTACCTTCACTTTCTGCTCTTCTTGGTGTTACTAATACAAATTATCAGAATTCCATTCCTTACTGACCTGAATTATGGATGTAATTTTTATTTCTTCAAAATCATTTGTACAGTAAATTGGATCCTTTTGAAAGCAGCTCATATTTTGGATACACAAAGCAGTTTCTTACTTAAATGGAAATCTTACTTGAATTGAAACGTTCCACGATCGTATTAGTGCGTTCATGCTTTGACCCCTGTCAGTCATCCCAGCTAGCATATTTATTTGCTGAATTTAACCAAATTGGGCAAAGAATAAGAAGCTTATAAGGATTAAAAAGTGAACTTGCCATGGGGTTGGTCCAAAATAGAACAGTAAATTAATCAAAGTAAAACTTACCTGTTCCTAATGACGATGTGGTCATCTTTGATATTGGAGGGAAAATCAACTTTCTGTAGCTCAGTTGCTTCCCTGAAGTTATTAGACAGTTTGGTAACTGTTATCTTTCGATACATGTTTGGTAGGGCTGCCATCATTTTCTTGATAGTTGTCATTGCAGCTTTTGAAAAGAATAATTTATTTACATTATAATTAGGCTAGTGTGGTCACTAAATCACATGCCAGCTTTCTGCACCCACCAATCGAGGAACCTGCCACAGAAGTTATAGATGGGATTGGAGTCCAAGCTGGGTAGTGCCATCATGAAGTGACCACAAGTCTCAGGTCCATATCCTCCTCCTACCAAACCTGTTCAGAGCCTTCCCCTCCCATCACCTCCCCCTAGCTGGCACATCAAAATGGTATGTCAATGCAACCCACTGTGCAAATAGAGTCACCATACAGCCTGAAATATCAAGATTAGCCTATACCATGCCATTAATGTGTGCAACAAAGCTGTTATTTCTCTGAGACATGAAACTACTTTACACCATGGAGCAATAGCGTAACATATATTAATAGCGAAACTGCTATCAATAGAAATATGGCTAGACCTCAACATTCCCAGAAGCAGCATCGTCCCTAACTAAAGCAGGTGTCATAACAATTGCTAAAAGAAATTGGAATACAAGTTACCTGCACAAGTCTTTACATTTATTGTAGAGGAGATAAGTCTATTTTAACTTCAAAGCCAAATTTAATTACTAATTACGGTATCTTCAGGTATGGTCGGGTTACCACTTACCAGGTTAGGAACATAAACGCCTTTGCCAATGACTTTGTGAATTGGTTTGTTTACATTTCATGAACCGCCTATAACACGAGGTTCATGGAAAGAACTAATATTCCGTACACCCTCGATTACATTTGGTTTTTATTCAGACCTGCAGATATGTCGAAAACAATCTTCAACGTTGCTCTGTTCATCTTTTGTCATTTCATTCTCCTGCATCTTGTGAAGGCTCAAGAAGTCAAATATAAGCTTGATGAGTCGTGGCCGATTGATTCATCACATTTTTCTGCTCCTATATTTTCAGTCGCAGTAAACCAATATACTGGTTCCGTCTTTGTCGCAAAGGTTAGCCTAATGAGTAATGTTTGGCCTAGCCTAAGTTAGGCGTAACATTTTACATGGTCGAGCCAAAACTAGAGGCCCTTTATGTATATAAGTGTAATTATAAAGGGACTACTCGTGATGAAGAACAAGGAGTAAGGAACAACCTAATACCCGCACTAATGATTGAAATATGCCCTTTACATTACAAGTTGATTCTCAACAGTGTATCTTAACTTTACATAGGCCTACTGAGTGTAAGTCTAGCCTTTGTATGTATTGTTTTGAATAGTGGATGTGGTGGCTTGATTGCAGAATACCCGGAACACAAATTAAGCTCCCTACTGTAGCTGGCTACACCACTGCACTAACTAGGTCACCAAATAACCCTTTAGAAATTTCCTTTCACAAAACAATTAAAATTAAAATAATGATAATCTGATTATGTTTTAAGTACTAGTAATACTTGAGGCTATCACAAACAAATTTTCTTTTCAATGAGGTCCCATAGTAATGAGGCCTGAGTAGGGTACCCGAGTACCTGATTTAACCTTCGTGAAAACGCACGAAACAGGTTCACGTTTTCTTTGGGAAAAACCACTTAACTGTTGTTCGAGTGCTTTCATGATTTCAATAATTCCGTAGGTCTGCATGTTTTGATTAATCAAGACACAAATATACGGAAGATATCATGAAATAAGTTTCTTGTAGTGTAGATGGTTGTTTCAATTACTTACTATCTCAAGTATTTGCCATTCTGAATGATTCCTTTTCTTGTGTAGATAAAATAACTCAGCAAAGAAAACAAAAATATTATACCGGTGAAAACTACTAAAAATTGAAACCTTCAATCCATCGCAACAGCAACAGTGTACGTAAAATACTACATTCCCGCTTCAAAACATAGCATATACCTTCCAAAAGATTGCCATTTTTCAGCTTATTGAAAGTAGCAAACAAGGCTACGCTTTGTTTGGCAAACCAATGGTTAGGCAAGATTTTCCAATTGACTTATTGTGGTGTTAGGCTACCATGTGGTCGAAGATAGCAGCATTAACGAAAATATTCGGGGAATATTTTTAATGCCATCTAACTGTCACATAATTTGAGCAAGGAAACAGATGGTTAGTCTAGATTTCCATGTTGACTCTTTGTTATTTTAGGCTACCATGTGGTCGGAGATTTGTGGGGATTTTATGCAAACATAGTTTGTCGAGAGCAAATGTCTTTGTTGTCATCAAGCAGCTAGCTCTGGTAGTCCATAGCAAGTGCTTTCCTCTCATAGTTGTAGCCATCAATATCATCAATATGGCACAACAAAACTGTGTATTTCTTCTGTGCCTACTACCACACTGTTCCAACAGGTTGCAACCGCTGGATGTAGCATTCATGAAGCCCCTGTCCACTTTTCACATGAGGGCAATCGAACAATGGTTGAAAAATCATCCTGGCGGGAACGTCAGTGCCGTATTCCAAGTGGCTCGTTTATTCAAACAAATTCTACTTGAAGACTGCAACAGCTCAGAATGCAGCGAACGGCTTCCAAAAAACGGGGATATACCCTTTGAACCGGGACATCTTCCAGAAGCACGAATTCGATGCAGCCGATGTAACGGATCGACCACTTCCGGATCAACAGCCGCCTATTAGGCCCGAACTACAGTCCGGAGACTCGAACACAGCGATGGAAGAAACAGATGAGTATATACCTGATCAACAGGGCACATCAGCACCACCAAGAGCAGAGAAACAGCCACCCAGTTTCATCATGCCCATGGATATATCTCATCTCTTCCTAAAAACCTGCATTAAACACTTCATCAACGAAGGGGAAGAGCACAATGACAGGTGCGCGAATTTTGACCAGCAGTCCTGAGTCCATAAAAACCCATCTGACCGAGGCTGAACAGGAGAAAACACTCGCGCTGAACGAGAAAGAAAGAGGAAACGAGTGCAGAGCAGAGCAAAGTAGACGAGGAAAAAGCAGGAAGAAAGATCCTATTCCAGTACTGAAAAGGGACACTGAAGCTGAAGGGTAACAGAAAGGGGTGCTGGGAAGACATCGACAGTAGCTAAACAACTTTCAGTCAAATTCAGCGATGGTACTGTAGCCAATACACAGGACGGCACCCAGTGTTTGTTTTGCGGCGAACTCTACAGCCAAACACAAATTGATGGATGGATACAGTGCACAATGTGCAAACAGTTGGCGCATGACGACTGCGGGGGTGTTGACATTGATGACAATGAGTCTGTTTGTGATATTTGTAAATGAATATGCAGATCAGAAGTGTTGCCAGTTACTACGCAAGTAAAACACCTTGGAAAAAAGCCTTGAATCATCTTATAATTATACCAGTTGTAGTAAGAAATTTAGTAGTATGGTAAACGTTATATGTTGTAGTTGTTTTAGTACGGGGTAAGACGGACCCCGGGTCCGTTTCGTCCGAGTCACAGGACAAGACAGAACTCGTGTGACCTGCGTAGGCTTAGGACTCACGCACACCAACCTACTGTATAGTACATGCCTAAGCAAGTTTTTAAATACAAATTGAAAGTACGTGTTGATCAATTGGGTTAATTGTGTTCTTTAAGAAGTGAATATTTCGTGAATGCAGTTTGCAGGTAGTTACAATGTTATTTAATATATTACCATAAAAAAAGCCCTCGCACAGGCATTTGCAGGGGCTCTTTATTAGTCCCAAAATCCCCCTTAATTTTTTTAAATTCTGAATTTAGAATAGGCAAATAACAAAATTGCATCAGCATTGCTTAGAAAACATATCCCTGAAAGAAGAAAATGGTCCACTGGTAGTCAAATTATTACACCTCTTTTACTGCTGCCCTCAATAATGTTTGTCATGTCTCAAATAATGTAGCCATATTTTTGGCTTCACCATCCGAAATTTCTGGAGAAATATTAGTTTAACTAATCCATAGAATCCATAAAAAAAAACAGCTTTCAAAATCACTTTGGGCAAGTTTTAAATTTGTGGACCAAAATGTGGACCTTCAGTAATATAATTTGGTTCTCTAAATTACTAAACAAATATTCCTTCTTGACAAGTCACCCATCAAGTAGAGAGCTAACATTAAATATTACAGACCCATTCATAACATAGTAACATAGTATTACATTATAACATACATTCATAACACAATAAATTAGTATTAGATGCCATAGCAATAAACTGTAAAGTAACCTTTTCCTGTTTGGTTGTTAGCTGAAATGTTAAAATCCATAATATTATTTAGTGTCAAAATTCAGAAACCATAGCAACCAGTGATGACAAATCAAATTGATAACTGTATAGCAGCTTAGTTTGTTTGTCATTTCATGATGTTACGATGCCAACTGGGTATTATTCGATTGCAATCACCTTCATTGTATCATCAAATTACCAAATAATGATTGATTTTAATTTTTGCCCTTAAAAATCACTCAAAATATAATTCCAAATTATAAACTAGATAAGATAAAAATGCAAAGTTTTCCACAAAAAACTCAATCATCGTATAGTGATGCTAATAAACTGGCATTGTCATTTATCAAACTTATTGTTATCAAATAGTGTCTAAAACTAAGTCAAAATCAGCTCAAAAAGATGCCAGATGGAAAGATAAGATGGAAATAATCATCAACACCAAACTGTCTTCTTTTGTATGTAAGGGCAACTGATCTTTACTAAACTATTCATCATGAACTAAAAAAAAGTTTGACATTTTCCCCTCCATTTTATATATTTTTTTGGTTTGTTATATTTGTCAAATTGATTCAGTTTGTCATTATTTACAAATGCATGTGTTAAGCGTAAAATAAGTTCAATTTGATTTACCTTTTTTCTATATTTCATTTGCATTTTTGACTCATGCACTACAAACATTCCAAGGTTGGTAAATAACTGGTCTGTTTCGCTTTTAAAGTGCAACAAATATGAAAAATGCATTTTTCTAATATTTTCTTATTTTTGTATCTCTGGTAAACATATGATCTTGTGAAATGGCGTGTAAATTTTTACGTTCATTCGAGTTATGCAATTGGAAGATTTGAAAAGTGGAATTTTGGCGGATGAATTGGTCCTCGTTTGATTGAGGTTATAGCTTTCACTCCCCAAAAATAACATGCAGGGGCAAAGTGGTTATGTAATACCTGATATATACATCCTTCCTGTACCCCTCCCTTGAATATGAAATTAAAAATGGTAAAAGAAAGACCTCCTTTAAACCACCTAACTTGAATTTGGTCTGCAGCTCCCAGAACAATTACAAAATTGCAAATGGTCAAAACTTAGGCAATCTCCCAGATATTTTGTTCAGAATTAGCGAGCTTGTACGCAGGAAATACAACATTCAGTTGTCCAAAGCTTGTCACCCAGACACTCTTTCATAATTCTAAAATTCCCGAAATTCCTGTTTTGACTTTTTCTCAACTCCTAATTTGAAAATAAGACTTATCATCATGTATCTTTTAATGAGATCATAGAATCAAACAGCATCGAAAATTGAACGAAATCAGAAGTAAATTGCTGCTTTTAAAGACCTGTATGTGGGAATCTGAGGCTTAATAAAGTATGTGATTCAGTGGAAATAAAATACCGCCCTCTTTCATTGACTAGGTAAAAGAGTTTGTGAATATAGTCTGATTTAGAGAAGTTCATTGTGCAAAATGTGTTATCACAAAAAGGTTGACATCATTTTACCATAATTCAATCCAAAATGCTGCTGAATGTTATGATTTAAAATAGCATTCACTGATGTATCCCTTGTGATTATTTTTTGATTTTGTTTACGAAGCTTGTATCATATTTTTATTTTCAGACTTGCTATTCTTTTAAAATGTATTATCCTCATTTGATCATGTCTATGCAGAGATGTAGTGTCTCGGTGTCCCGTACACAACTTTTAGCTAGTTTTAGTATTAGATAGCCGAAGTTTCCTGTAGTTGCCCTGTTTTGTTAATGTCCTTGTCAGGGTGTTGCTAGACAAGAAGAAACAGCTTTAGGCCTTTGCCTGATCTGTGTTTCATGACAATTCTATTTTTTAGAGGTAGAGGTTTTATTCTATGCCTTGAAAACTTTGATTAGCAACAGGCATGTTTAGGATCATACATGGACATGATTTTAGGTCCAAATGTCTACTTTGACATAACATTAACAACCATCCTGATGAAATTGCAAAATTTGTTGAACAGTAAATGAACAGTAAATAATATACTTGGTAATAGGATAACTTGGGAGAGATAAATGAAGGGGTGTTAGCTGGGGTGAAAAAACTGTCCTGACAATGAACTGATATTGATGTTTTCTTTTATGCTTTTTTTTATGAACTATATTATTGCAATATTTGTTTATGATGTTAAGTGGTTATAATTTTATGCATTTGTTGATGTTTTTATCTGTTAGCTGTAAGTGTGAAAAATCAACTTGTGTTTTTCTTTTTTTGCTGCAAAAGCAAAACAGAAGTGGGGATTGAACCAGGGACCTTGTGTTCCAAAATTTTTTGTTCTACCACCAGACCACTGGTGGACTACTGAATTTGTTTGAATAAGAAATATTTAAACATCCAACTGTTGGGACTTAGTACTTTTTTCTAAAAGATT
>JAIPMN010001518.1:14314-38672 GCA_020650975.1 Apostichopus californicus | reverse complement strand
ATATATAGATATAAATATATATAGACATGTACATATATATACATACATATAAATTGTTTAATAATTTGTGACAATAAGTATATGTCAACATCAGTTGTGGTACACTTATTATGGTAATAAGGGGTTGCTACATGTCTTTCTCTTTCGTTGGAAACGTACACACGATTTTATTCACATGAAAAGATAATAACAGTCTTATAAAAGCCATGAATCATTCACAGGCTAGAATTTTGTCAACTGTCAGTTTTAAATATTAAAAATGATTTTCAAAACGAGATGGAAACAATGTTAAAACAAAAATTTGAAAAGAATATCCGTAATGATGTCCTCTGAGAACACATACTTGTTCTTTCATGGAGTACTACAAAACATCAATATCTAGAATTTGAGAAACATTTTGAGACAGGATTGTCAACTCAGCCAATAACAAACAAGCCCAAAAGCAGATGTTAAGTTTATTGTGCTGAATGCAGAGGTCTAGCTTTCATTTTCATCAGATCTTGGAGGGCTAATTTTTTTTTTGGGGGGGGGGATAGGGGCTGAAAATTTCATGTCTTTCAAATGAAAAGCCTACCAATGAAGAAATGAAACCATCATTTCAGATATGAAGGTTTCTTCAAAGTACAAACCTTCTGGGTTCACAGCTGTTATGTGAGCCAAGAAACCTGTCAAGTTGACAGATGGATCTGTTGAAAATCGAATCCAGATGACACTCGAGTTGGAAATGATGTCGCCTGGAAGAATGAAACCAGAGACTGTCGCAATCTCCGAGCCCGCATCGTACGGATCGTCTCCGTTGCCGACGGTGACCGTATCGGCGAAAAACTCTGTGGAGAAGTCTGTGAAATTGACGAAGAGCACGAGACCGTCCTCGGCCCCGACGAGGTATGTGACGTTGATGTCGTTAGGGTAATAATCCGGGTAACCTGGGCTGTAGATGAGGGTGTAGTCACCTTCTCCAAGTAAACCTGAAGGAAAAAAGAGAGAGAGAGAAAATGTGAAAGATTGGTATAATGAAACAAAATATTCCTATCCCAGATTTAAGATTTGTTGCCTCCATGTTTTAATGCACATTCCAACATGATACGCACGTACACACATAAGTTAAGAGTACTGCACAAATCATAACTTTATCTCAATATGTCTAGCTCAGAGACTACACTGGGAATCAGTTTCAGCAGCTCTAGGCTCAAAAGGAAATTTTCATTGCAACTCTCCCCAATCTGAAGTCAGATATGGGGTATGTACATCCTTACTTTTCAAATGGAGTTTCTCAGGTTGGGCACTAGTTTCTTGACACCCACAGGGTAACGATTTTAGGCACCTGAACAAAACAAATTATGTTAACACAGCTAGTGCTATGCACCCTACGAACACAACACAGTATAATAATAACCAGTGTAATGTACCCTATGCACAACACACAGTATAAAAATAACCAGTGTTATGTACCCTATGAACACAACACACAGTATAATAATAACCAGTGGTATGTACCCTATGAACACAACACACAGTATAATAATAACCAGTGTTTTGTACCCTATGAACACAACACACAGTATAATAATAACCAGTGCTACTTACCCTATTAACACAACACAAAACACATTATAAAAATAACCAGTGGTATGTACCCTATGAACATGAAAAACAGTATAATAATAACCAGTGTTATGTACCCTATGAACACAACACACAGTATACTTATAACCAGTGTTATGTACCCTATGAACACAACACAGTATAATAATAACCAGTGTTATGTACCCTATGAACACAACACACAGTATCATAATAACCAGTGGTATGTACCCTATGAACACAACACACAGTATCATAATAACCAGTGGTATGTACCATAATAACACAACACACAGTATCATAATAACCAGTGTTATATACCCTATGAACACTACACAAATAATAATAACAACCAGCGCTATGTACCCTATGCACACAACACACAGTGTAATAATAACCAGTGTTATGTACCCTATGCACACAACACAGTATAATGATAACCAGTGTTATGTACCTTATGAACACAACAACATATAATAATAACCAGTGTTATGTACCCTATGAACACAACACACAGTATACTTATAACCAGTGTTATGTACCCTATGAACACAACACACAGTATAATAATAACCAGTGTTATGTACCCTATTAACACACAACACATTATAAAAATAACCAGTGGTATGTACCCTATGAACATGAAAAACAGTATAATAATAACCAGTGTTATGTACCCTATGCACAACACACAGTATAATTATAACCAGTGTTATGTACCCTATGAACACAACACAGTATAATAACAACCAGCGCTATTTACCCTATGAACACAACACATTATAAAAATAACCAGTGGTATGTACCCTATGAACATGAAAAACAGTATAATAATAACCAGTGCTATGTACCATATGAACACAACACACAGTATAATAATAACCAGTGTATATGTACCCTATGCACACAACACACAGTGTAATAATAATATATGCTCAAGTGGCATTAAGAACTATCATGAAAGTGAAGAGTAAGTTTAATTCAAAACCCACTTCTCCTACATTCGTATGCAGCTGCTTAGCCTTTCAGGTCGACATTATTATATTTACTATTAGTCTCACTTTGGGAGACATTTTCCTGAAATTACGCAGGTCCCACCCTGCCTTTATAATTGTAGCGTATACCTCACTGAAACCTTGTCAACTCATGCCATGGATAACACAAACCTCAAATGTCTCTTCCACTCGTGACGACGTATGCGGCCATGTTGAAATGTACCATTCATATCTGTAAACGTTTAAACTACTGCTTTTAACCAATCCGCTGTACCCTGCCTACCTAAACCTTACCGATATTATACCTGCAACCTACCTGCATCCTACCTACAGGGATGAGCCTGGGGTAAAAAAAAAAATCACGGAATTTTGCAAAAAATGCGGTATAGGCTCCAGTTTGCAAATGCTACTGTGTGTTAGGATAATAGTTTTTGTCCCCGAGGTAGAAAAGAAATCACAGATATTCCGCGAATTCGCGGAAAAAGCTCATGCCTGTACCTAGGCCCTTCCTACACTTTTACTTTTTTTTTTCACTCACCACAACCTTCTTCATCTTCTCCATAAGGACAGTCCAAGATATAATTACACAATTGTGCAGTACTAATAGCACTACCATCACTGCAATTACGACCCATGTCTGAAAAAAGATAACAAAATAGAAATAGGTCACAAGAAAGAAATAAGGCGGTAATGTAGTCTCGTCATTGCCTTTCCACTAGCTGCTGAAGTTAAAAGCACCAATCGCATATGTACAGTATTGAAGGGTGAAGGGTTTAGATGTCCAAAAAACAGGGAAACAAAAACATATAAAAACAAAAACTTAGCTATCAATGGTTTGAATCTGCACATGATCTGCTAGTTGCTCTCACTGCTACACCGACGAAAATGTTTAGTCAAGGCCTTTGACACTTTACACTAAAGCTCAAAAGATGAAGAAATATAACATGACACGATAAAGTGTATCGTACGTTCCATCCTGGCATCACTAGTTGCATTTGTTAGGAATCAAATATCTGTGTCTTTCCCTTCTGGAGGAAAGATGCCTATGAGGCCTTCACATTTGCTTGTTACTTTCACAGTGACACTAACATCATATGAACATTTTGGTATTCAACTCTACGATAATCAATAACGATTTGGTACTCAACTCTACGATAAGCAATGACGATTTGAATTCTCAACTCTACTAAGCAATACGATTTTGGTACTCAACTCTACAATAAGCAATAACGATTTGGTACTCAACTCCACACAAAAGAGGAAGCAATTACATTATGGTAGTCAACTCTAAAATCAGCAACAAAGTTTTGGTACTCAACTCTACAATAAGCAATAACATTTTGGTACTCAACTCCAAAATCAGCAGTGATTTTTTGATACCCAACGCTACAATCAGCAATGTTTTGTACCCAACTCTACAATATGCAATAACGGTTTGGTACTCAACTCTACAATAAGCAATAACAGTCTGGTACTCAACGCCAGGATCAGCGTTTCCGCTTACATGGGGAATGCGATTTATCTTATAAATCTGTACCTTTCCAGCATTTGAGCTATGTTGACCTCACAGGACCTTTGACCTCCACCAACTTTGACAGATTTCAGTGTACTCCATCAGAGGAATCTACACATACCGATGATATAGCTCAACATAGTGAGCCATAGTGTAATATACTACAAAGCATTTTAAACATTCATGTCTGTCCACCTTAAATGAATGACAGCCTCCACTTATTTCAAAAAGGGTTCTGGTACTCACACTATTGTGGAGCTACATACCAAGTATGAAGTTCATCCAAGCAGAAGTGTCACATACATAAACACACAAACATGTACACACCAGCAGCACTGCAAAGATTTAATTTTGTGCCTTCAGAAGGGAATCGAACCGCTAGGGTTTCGTATGACCTTTATCAACTATATAATTATTCATTCGAATAAAGCATAAAGTAGGTTTGCTAAAGATGTCAGGAATTGGGGAGGCGAAAAATTTGTCAGTTTTAGAGCAGCTTTCACCTCTAGTCTGCAAATTTTACAAAATCACTCCAAAAGATTTATCGATATCAACCCAAAATGTGATATTAATGGAATATAAAAAGCCTATAGCCAAAGGTGGCACTATGAAAAAAAAGATTTGGGTTATCTAAAGAGATGAATGTAGTTTGTATTTGTAGACATCATTGCAATTGACATTTACCATGACAAATGAAAATGTCTCTTTTCTTCATAATTTGTATAATTTTGCAGACGAAAAATACCATTCGAACAACAACAAAAAAATTGGCATTTTGATGAAACCTTTGATGTCAGCCAGCCATACCTTGACAGCTAAGCAAACAATCCAAATTGTATCACATTTCCGAGGACTAAACCGATAAGATATTAAAAGAAACATGAAATTATGGTTTTTATAAACATCTGTCAATAATGATATTACAGACCACCTACAGTGATCCTTTTCTGGAAGTAATGAAGAGATTATCTGGCAAATATGGCTCACTTTCAAACGACCACACCAAGAGTCACGGAAAAAAAAAGATATTGAGATGGAATTTTTCACCCTTGGAAAAGTTGGAATTTTTTTTTTGGGGTCTTCCCTTGTAGAGTGCCAAATTGTCTTTGCAGAGAGAAATATTTGGCTAAATATAGTTGACCGGAAACGATTAAGTTTGACCTTTCGGTTCGATGGTGTCACATGTTTACCTTCCACGATGGTCAGATTTATGAAGAATCCACGTTCGTTGAAGGCGTCGTCGGTGACGAATGTCACCCAGAGTTCGTTGCCGCGGGTAACAAATTGCTCGTCCGGTAGTTCCGAGCCTGTCAGAGCAGCCAGTTCTGTCGCTGTGTTATTTGGATCACGGCCGGAACCGAACCTCAAAAAGTCAAACCCATCCTCCAGAGCGAGGTCGAAGACGTTGACGGAAAATAAAGACCCTGGCTCTGAGACGAAGGTCCAGGTAATGTACTCGTTGTTAGGGTAATCGTCCGGATAGTCGGGGGATGCCACGTACCCACGTTTGCCAATGGCTACGGGGTCTTCTACAAAATCAAGTGAATCACAAAAATGACAGGGGGGAGAGTGGGGAGAGTGGGGTATGACAGGAACGAGACATAGAGAAAGCAGCCTATGAGGGGAGTTCCAAAGATAAACATGTGTGGGTTAAAAAATAGATTTCATTGTAAGTTCTCCTTTTTTTTTCTTTTTCTTTTTTTTTCAAATGGCTAGGTCATAAAGTTTGAATGGTTTTGGGTTTCATTTGCGGATATAGTTGACAAGCATAGATTTGCTCCAGACAAAGGAAATAGCAGACTTTGCCAACGTTTTTGAACAAAGGAAATTTTCAGATTTTTGACAGAGCGCTAAGGAAAGTCTCCCGATTTTGACCGACTATATTATGGATAATCCCAACAACACAACTTTTTTTCTTTTGTATTTTACATATTTCTCGACCAGAATTTCATACTCTGGCACCAATTCTGGCAGTTTTCCTTTTCATTTTGTTTGGAAAACAATTTTTTTTCAGCACCCAACCAAGAGGAAAAAAAATGAGCAATTTTACACAAAGGAGTTTTACATTTCATCATGTCATACCTTTCATATTTGCTTACATGATTTTTCGTTCAAGCCCTCAATCATCATTTTGCAAACAGTGTCACATAAATTTCAGTTATAAGATATATTTCACCAATAATTATCTCTGCAATAAATTCATGATTAAACACACAGTGTACTATTTCAGTGGTCAAGCCAAATTTGCCTTCACACAGAAGATGAGTGCTGGCCATAAGAGAACTTGTTTTTACAATCATATGGCGGCTGGTCAATTAATTAGGTGCGCTCAAGAATGAATCCTAATGGCAGTAATTGGGGTAGTTTATGCTGTCAAGTAACAAATTATTAATGCTCAATTGAATTTGAGGAGGGCTGGTTTTCTATAGGCAGGCTTGATCGTTATTTTCTTTAGGAAGTACAGAATACTATTGACTCTTTTTGACGATGTCGGTGTATCAACTTTCTTACCACAGTCCTCTTCATCGCTGCCATCTCGACAGTGCCATTCATAGTTGCACAGATCCTCGGGGGCAATAGTCTCGCCATCACAGACAAAGATTTCTGGAAAGAAGGGGAAAAATTGGAACAAGGAGTTTTGAGCACCTTGAGGCGGCATTTGGCATTTTTAGTAGACAATTTTAAAAACGAGTTTGACTTATTAATGTATTTTATAGGAGAGAAATGTAAAGGGAGACAGGTGAATGAATTTAGCTTAATCTACAACATTTATTCAAGTACATATTAGTATTAGCTTGTATTAACTCATTGTAACGGTAGCTTACAAGTGCCATCGAGTTGAAACGATCTAAACCCTAATAAGTTTTTTTTTTTCAGATAACTTTTAAAATGATGAGATTGTAATAAGTCATCACAGATCAAAATATTTTCAAACAATTGTCAAATTGCACATTTCAAAAATGTCAACAATTTAACATTTTGCAGAAAATTGTTAAAAATGACATAATAATTATTGTCGATTCAACATCTTTCAGAAAGATGTGAAAAATTGTATACAACTTGCAAACACATTAACACTTTGATTGAAGTTGTTGAAAATGAAACTGACAAAAAGTAACACTGCCATGTAACATTTTAAGAATTTGCTGAAAAAAGCAAAAACAAAATGCATCACATTTCTGAACTTTTTTTCCTTCTTTTTAACAAGATATTACATCTTAGTATCTGTACATTTCTCGATTATGAACTTTTTGCGGGAAAGATGTTCTTTCCTGGATGGCACATTCGAGCTGCTGTAGATTGATATTGAAATTTGCATTGCAAAATTGTACGCTAAATTTTTTCCCTGTAATGTTTTCTTTCTTCTTCACACATATGCTATCACTGTTTGTAGATGGTTTTAGCTATGTGCGATATCCAATGGAGGCAGGAGGGGGCGTGTTAGTAGTGTTAAGTTGGGGTGCTCCGGCTCCATTAGTTCAGGGCTCTGTTATTAAATAAGTAGAATTAACAGCAGATAAAGAGAAACTCCAGAAAAAGATACAATTGTAGAATATAAGCTTTATTTATTCTGTGTGGCGATATAATTGCCAGAGAGTATCTGAACTACACTCTCTGAAGTCTGGAATGCTAGTCTTCTTCCATACTAAGAAACTACAGTATTTAAGTCATTACAACTTCCTGTGAATGGGGCAATAACCTCTCTGTGACATAAACTCTTGGTCACAGAGTCTTTTACTTATAATTACTAAGGCACATAGGAGATGGCTATGACTAACCACATTTGTAATACACATGAGATGCAACAGGTTGTCATCTGTGGTTAAGCATGAATATTTCATGGAATTAAGACAAAGGGGGCTTCTACGAATATGATGTGGGTGTAGGGTGAATAAACTTGGGAACAGGAAGCAAGTATACTCTTAAGACAAAGAGGCATGTAAGCACATGTTTAAAGTAACATGATGGGGATATAACTACATACTACATTACAGTAGGAGGAGACGGTGTATGCGGAACATACCTTCTTCAGAAATGGCATAGACATTGCCATAGTAACCACTGTCACCGATTGCATCATCGGTGTAGAACAACGTCACCAGCGTATTTCCCTCGGACATAAAAACATAGGGTAGATCTAACGAGTTTCCTGTGAGACTTCTTTCAAAGTCTGTGGAAGTCGGGTCCACTTCGTTGCCCACATACAGGAAGTCAAACTCCTCTTCTAGAGCAAACTCTGTGATGTTGAGGACTAGTCGGTAGCCGTCTGGAGCAACAAAGACGCTTCTTATTTCGGACAAGTCATCGTAGACATCGGGAAAGTTAGGACTGGACACCGACTGTGGTTCCTCTGAAACATAGTCTGAAAATGAGAAAAAAAAATATGATATTAGGTTGCGTCAAATATTGCAATCGGACATGTTACAAACACTGTAGTCCTTGGGATTTAGCGCTTGACAGACTAGGAGCATAGACCACAAGGAGGGGAGTTCCCTCTTTGCTGAAATAACATCACCGGTGTCGATAGAAACTTACCCCCGAGACCAAAACACATCTGATGAAGCTATTTTACAAACTTTCCTTAACGATTATCAATACAAGAAGGATCAGGAAATTGCTTTCTTCTTTACTGTTTTGACCAGCATTTGATCTTGCACTAAGAGTTCAAATCTAAACTGTACAGAGACCTTTACGAGAAATCACTACAGGTGCATCCATCGTGTCCAAAAAATGTTCTTTAAGCTTGAGTCAAAATGTTTTTGCTTCGAATCTTCAAATCCTTCCAGGGTTCTCGCCGAAAGCGATATACAAAATATCAATAAAGAAACGAAGAAAAGAAAAGCAGAAGCCGACAGCCATACCAAGTATTTTTTACTTACTGCACTCTATGGTTTGATTAATCTCGCAGAACAGCAGAGCACCGCAGACCGACTGAGCGGGTAGATCTTCCGACACATTGCAGCCACGTTCAGCTGACGAAAAAAAAACACAAATGGGGAGGTAGAGACATTTTTAAAGTGGAACTTTATACATGATGCAAAACTCATCAGAACGAGGAAAAAGCTTTCTGCATGGAAATTTCTGCCACTAATCCTGAAATCGGTCGAAATTTCCGGATTAACATTTTGAGACGAAGAAAGTCGTAATTTTGAAATCTAGAGAAAACACAACTTGAAAAAAAAAATGGTCCGCCAAGTTTTCCTTACTGTTTATGTTTACATAATTAAAGAGATATCAAAATCTGAAAATGTATTTACTTTTAGCTGGGAAAATTAATTAGCTTAATTACTTTTTAATTTGAGGTAAACCCTGCTATTGATGTTCTTGGTAATATTTCATGAATGCAAGTAAGACTATTTTAAAATAATTTATCATCTAGTTGCCTTGAAGTTTGCATTCATTATAATAAATAATTTCACATTTACACTTTTCCAAGTGCAAAAGAAAACTTTTTAAATTTCAGTATCTTACATCTTGACCAAAGATGAAACTGAGAAGTTGAAAAGACTGGCCAATGAGGTTGCAATAATTTAACTTTTGTTTTTTTATATCCTAGTTGCACATTCGTATTTAACCCAACTATGCTAAAAAGTCCAAGAATGGTCACTCCTGTTGTTTGCACTTTTGAAACAGTTACTATTCAGTGCCATATCAATTAACTGTGAGCCCAGGAGGGGGGGACCCAAAGATTAGCTATAGCCCATAAAGCAAGTGGATCGAGCAAATGTGTTTACGGTCTCCTTTATATTTTCCTTGAAATATAGAACCTGTCGATTCAGGAACGCAATGTACTGTTTGCATTGTTTCTTTTAGGCCTGGGGCCCTCTCAGGCTCAGGGGCGGCCACCTCTCATTCCCCTGGGCCCTATGCCGCTGGTACCAATTCCCGTCGGTTTAACACTCTATATATGAGCACCTGCAAAATATCTTGAGACGGAACCATCTAAACTTACAGGCTTGGAGGCTGATGTTCAGAAGAAATCCTCTGAAATTGAAAGCCTCATCAGTGACTAATGATACCCAGAGCAGGTTGCCAGGGGTGACGACCGCTTCTTCTGGTAACTCTGACCCTGAGAAGCTTGCCAGAAGTGTGCTGGCATCGTATGGATCGCGCCCGTAACCGATGTTCAAGAAGTCATAATCCTCTTCCGTCTCCAGGTCTATGACCTTGACGGTGAATCTCGAGGCGGGCTCCCCGGTGAAGGACCAGACGATGGTGGCGTTGTTCGGGTAATCCTCCTCGGGATAGCCGGGGGAGGCTGTTATGTCACTTCCTCCAGCGGGTACAGGATCTTTTGGAAGACAGATATAAAGGACAACGACAGAAATTACCAAAATGCAAAGTTAAAAAGGCCACATGGTTTTATATTATGGGGGAATTCAGCCATGTACAAATGTCTTCTGGGTATAAAGAAATAGCTGAGGAAAAGTAGTATCTCATGGTAAGGGTTAGGACTCACTGTGAGTAATGAAATGTGTTGCGAGGGGTGATGAATATTCATTAATTGTGATGACCACTAGGGCAAGAGGGGAATGGTGGAGGGGCATACATTGCTTCCAGATCCAGTGGTCTAAACGTTGGCTCTGTTGTCACCTTGAAACGACTGGAGTATTTGGATCTTGGGAGGAAACTAACACCTCTCACGACCAAGGGGACATCAGCGTCACATTTCAGCTCCGTGGAGCCAGTATACCAGTAGGCCAATCCACCTCTTACCTATTGGGGAGGGGAAGGGTGGGGTGGAGGGGGACAGGCAGGAGTGGAGGATGGGTGGAGTCTCAGCAGGTTGTTGCAGTACTACAAAATGAAGGAATGGGACCATTGAGATGCAGGGATGAGCCTGGGGTTAAAAAAAAATCACGGAACTTTGCAAAAATTTCGGTATAGGCTCCAATTTGCGTATGCTACAGTGTGTTAGGATAATAGTTTTTGTCCCTGAGGTAGAAAAGAAATCACGGATACTCCGCGAATTCGTGGAAAAAGCTTATGCCTGGAGATGGACAATCGAAATAATTTTTTTTTGCTTGGTATTTTTAAAGTAATTTTGCAGTCTGACTATTAAACATTCTCACCGCAGTAGGCTTCGTCGCTGCCATCACTACAGTCCCAAATGTAGTTGCATATCTTCTCTGGCTCAACCTCATATCCATCACAGAACAAAACAGCTGAAAGTAAAGAAAATTACAAAAATATCATATTTGGTACCTCATATTTCATTTTTTTCATTTCATTTATTTCGTCTATACATAAGAACAATACAACAAAGTGGTAAAGTATAAACAGGACACTAGAAAAAACAATAGTAGTTTATCGAGCTAGCGACCAAAAAATAACAAATAACAATGAAAGAAGGTAACAATTAAGAGTAGAGCAAAATCAACATGAGATATTCAATACTCAGTCAGCGTAGTTTTCAATTAGGTGGGCTTTTAGTTTGCACTTAAACGTTACATAAGATTTTAACAGTTTTTATATCATTTGGAAGCACTTTCTAGGTTTTATAGCAGTAGTTATTCAAGTTATTCAAATCAAATACGTATATAATAATAATAATAATATAATAATAATAAATGAGACTTATATAGCGCCAATTCAGTAAACAAAAGTCACTGCTCAAGGCGCTTTACAAAGAAAGTAAATTAATTTACAAAAGAACAAGTGAAAAATGGTAACTTGTTCCAGAGATAAGACCCAGAGTATTCGAAGCTTCTGTAACCATAGGTCTTCAAGCGTGGTTTAGGAACAGTTAAATACAGTTTGTTGGAGGAACGAAGTAAGCAGAAGTAAGCAGACACGATAATACTCAATCGATGAAGCTCCAAATCGCTAATAGAAATATATATATATGAGTTTAAACGTTCTCCAAACATTTCATGTGTTTATGCAGACAAAATGACACGACAGAGAAAGATCATCACAAGAGCCGAGAGTATAGGATTAAACCCTTGTATAATATGTATGAGAAGATATAAACACGTCTTATGGTTTATGAAGCCTACACACTACTGATGACTTAATGTTAGGCTACCGTTAGTAAGCCCAGCAACTGGTATTCTTGCAGCCTAACACAATTGGTTTGTTAGTATTGTTGAGAGAGGAGGGATCCTTCAAAGAGTCATGAACCCCAAACTTAACATGCTGAAAGCTGTATATTTTCACCACAGTTTAATTTATGCCGTTAACTTTGTTTTGAACTTGCTTGCGTATCAGTCATATACAAATAAGGAGTTTTTCCCTCACTTTTCCAGACTAAACTTCAAGGACTTTCAAGACACAGAAAGTGTCAGCTTCCCCCCCTAGTTTACCCTTCTTTTTCCAGACTTTTGCTAATCATGTGGCGACTGTGAATTATTAATTCTTCTCACAGATCCATTACTTGAAAGTTTTTGCCGATAGAAACCTGGCCCAGTAACAACTCTTAAGATTGCCCAATTCTGCATGTACAAGTCAGTCTCCCTGAAATAAATGCATACTGTACTCATACATATTCATACTACTGTACTCATACATATACATACTACTGTACTCAAACATATTCATACTACTGTACACATACATATTCATACTACTGTAGTCATACATATTCATACTACTGTAGTCATACATATTCATACTACTGTACTCATACATATTCATACTACTGTACTCATACATATTCATACTACTGTACTCATACATATTCATACTACTGTAGTCATACATATTCATACTACTGTACTCAAGCATATTCACACTACTGTAGTCATACATATTCATACTACTGTACTAATACATATTCATACTACTGTAGTCATACATATTCATACTACTGTACTCATACATATTCATACTACTGTAGTCATACATATTCATACTACTGTACTCATACATATTCATACTACTGTACTCATACATATTCATACTACTGTACTCATACATATTCATACTACTGTACTCAAGCATATTCATACTACTGTACTCATACATATTCATACTACTGTACTCATACATATTCATACTACTGTACTCATACATATTCATACTACTGTACTCATACATATTCATACTACTGTAGTCATACATATTCATACTACTGTACTCATACATATTCATACTACTGTAGTCATACATATTCATACTACTGTACTCATACATATTCATACTACTGTACTCATACATATTCATACTACTGTACTCATACATATTCATACTACTGTACTCATACATATTCATACTACTGTAGTCATACATATTCATACTACTGTACTCATACATATTCATACTACTGTACTCATACATATTCATACTACTGTACTCATACATATTCATACTACTGTACTCATACATATTCAAACTACTGTACTCATACATATTCATACTACTGTACTCATACAGCTCACTTTGCTATCAGTGTTTGCATTTCACTCTTCATTGTCGGTTTTTTCTTCACTCGACCAGTAGTAGTAGTATAGCTCCTACACATGTGTATGTGCAATGAATACCACTCAACAAAGATTAAGTGGGACTATACAGATACAGTCTTCAGGTTTTGGCTTCATTAGTTACAAGAGTACTTATCTTACCGGATAACTTATGTGGCCTGGGCTATGTTTACACAAGCAGACATCTACAGATGAGAGATGGGACATGAAATCTATCGGGACAGATATACCTCATGGCGGGCAAAAGTTCACAAATTATCCTACCTTCCTCTGGGATGATGTAAGCTTGCCCGTAGAAACCTGTGTCTACAACTCCATCGTCACTTGTGAATTTCAGGCTCAGCGTCCTGCCGGGTGTCACGGTAGTGTAGGGCAAATCCAGGTCGTTACCCGTGAGTACCGACGCATAATCTTCGGAGGTCGGATTGGGTTCAAACCCGACGCCTAAGAAGTCGAAACCATCCTCGAGGGCGAAATCGCTGATGTTTAGGACAATGCGATAGCCCTCCGGTGCGATCAAGAGAGCAGTTGCGGTCGTGTTATCATCGTACGGGTATGGATAGTTGGTGGTAACAACCGGATATGGCTCATAAGAGAGGGGAACTTTACGAAGAGGAGAAAGGAAAAAATATGTCATTCATTAAATCAAAAAATAAAATCTAATTCCCACATGGGTCTTTCTCCGTTAATCTGTGTTTTGTATATTGGTCCGGCTTCTGGGTGTACTAGCAGTTTAGGCTTTATAAATTTATTTTGTTTTCCCAATTAAAAAATACTGAAAATGGTTTTGTCTTTATTCACAGAAAAAAGAAAGCTATACATCCCCGTAAGCGTGCAGCGATTTGTCATTTTGAATACCGACCTATTAATTCCCTTTCCAAATACACTTGTGACTAATCCCCCCTGTGATTGCCGGTTATCATCGGGTGAACACACACAGCGACACGTGCGGTAAACCTCTGTTTTTAGGAGAAAAAAATTTACGGCTTACTTGTGTTCTCACTTTCTATCTAAAACACGGAAGAGTGTGTGAACGTCCTGTGTGCTCTGCCACATGTTACAAAGTGTCATAATGTGTGTATCTAACCCTTGGAAAACCTGTGACAATCCAACTCAAAGAAAAAGGAGGGGCCGGGAAAAAACATAACTTTGAAAATTCTGTGTCACACAAAAGTCCTGTCTGTCCTAGGGCTAGCTCACACATTTCCACATACATCAGGTTTCTTGCCACAGGTTGTAACAGATTCCTGTGAAAACCTGTATTCTGTGCTGTCCAGACATTTTCCCATGAAAATACCTTTGGCAATGTGTGGTAAACGGTGAACACTTGCAAACATGTGTCAAAAGTCCCTCGGGTATTTTCGGGGTTCATCACAGGTTTTTCACCTGTCTTTTTGGAACAAATTCTCCCCCACTTCCTTGTGTTTTCAAGTTGAGGAAGTTCTATAGTGCACAGCTGTTTTTAAACCCATTTATACGAAAACTTGTTGTTGTTTCTGTTTTGTTCGAAGGAATTTGTCAATGGCAGGGAAATAGATGCCACTGGAATGTATACAGAGTTCCCAGATATCAACTATTTCATAGCACTAAGTCCAGGAGAAGGCAAAATATGGGACTTCAGATATTACAAACAAAAGATGGAAAAGAGCAGAGAAATTTATGTCTAGTACGGGATTTGAACCAGTGACCTCTGGGTCTAAAGCCCAATGCTCTACCAACTGAGGTACAGTATGCATCCCTTAAATGGTGGCGATACCTATGTAGCCATTTCTTTACTGAATAAAGCAGGGATGAGCCTGGGGTAAAAAAAAATCACAGAACTTTGCAAAAAATGCGGTATAGGCTCCAGTTTGCGTATGCTACAATGTGTTAAGATAATAGTTTTTGTCTCCGAGGTAGAAAAGAAATCACGGATATTCCGCGAATTCGCGGAAAAAGCTCATGCCTGATAAAGCCAAAAGAGTCAAATTGCTCATGAAAACCCTTCCCTGCCATTTTCTGGGTTGGGTGGGGGTGGGGTGTGATCCCTGGTTACACGGGACTTGGTGTGGAGGAGGTTGAGGGGCGGGGGAGGGCTGTCGATCTACTCAAAATATCAAGAAGACAGTGTCAGATTCCTTCCCATTTTTTCGATAATGATTTGAAGCTCTAGACACATCAGGTCATTATATAACAATGTCGTTCTCAGCTAAAATTGACAGATCATTCACACAAAAAAATTGTCCAAATTAACAGTAATCAATTATTCTCTTTACATAAGGCAGCTGGACATCCACTTGGCAAATTTTACCCCATTTGGTGGCGATTAAAGGATTTACCAGAAGGAGAAACCAGAAGGGTGACTGAAAAGGTTCCTTACCACAAATAAATTCTCCTTCCACTTCACAAAGTTTAATGGATGCGCAAGCATTCTCCGGATAAACCTCAGGAGGGACAGCACATTCATCTGAGAAAGAAATAAAAGTAGTCAGGGCCGTAGGAGAGGCAGGACGAGAGGCAGGATGAGAGGCAGGACGAGAGGTTGAAGACAGACAGATGTTACAGACATTAACATTGAAAAAATAGTGCAACAGGAATTTCAAAACAACATTTCCTTTTTTTTTTTCTGATTTCCTATTTTTCTGATTTGGTATTTGCTGTTGACTATAAATAACTCTGAAACTAGAAAGAAAAAAAATGAGAAAATGATGCCTTTTCGTGCATTGCCTATTCGAAATGACATCATAGTCAGAGACTGTTGAAGAGTTTAAACGACTAGTCCCACGAATGGGTAAATACAACTCCTGGTTTAAGACACATTGAGAAGTGATCTTCACAATCAAATGAAAACCTTCAATATCTCGTGCCCAACTTCATACACATTTTGCTGCCTCTTAACACAAAAAGACAGAATGTTCTGTAAAAGAGCTTGGAACTTAGAGAGGACCTGATTGGACGTTGAATGGGTTTATATCTTGGCGAAGGTCAGAAACCACATGTCCTAAATACATGAAACTAATACATTAATCAAGCAGGTATGAGCCTGTGGTAAAAAAAAAATCACGGAACTTTGCAAATTGCTGTATAGGCTCCAGTTTGCTTATGCTACAGTGTGTTAGGATAATAGTTTATGTCCCCAAGGTAGAAAAGAAATCACGGATATTCCGCAAATTCACGGAAAAAGCTCATGTCTGATCAAGACACTCTGAATTCTTTATCTATCCAGTTAAATGCATCCGTCGTTTTGATTCCAATTTTTGGGGGGGAATACACAAAATATATCATAATCTTATAAAATCACATGCAACAGGTGATATTATCCGTTAAACGTCTTTATCAGGTTTGCCTCCTCTGGAGTGATGTGATGAACCATGTCACCATGATTATGTAGATCATCATCACCATGGTGATGGAGCAGCGACTAAAACAATGTTACCTCATGTCTGCGTGACATACTGTACTGTCTTGGGTCGAACGTAATTATCATAGTAACCGGTACCTTATGCTTTATCGTTATTTTTTATCATCTGCTACGAGGTTAGTGTGACTAATCCTCTCTGGGATTTGCATATTGTGTACTTATGTGACCCCAACTGTCATCTTTAGTCTGGGTGGTAAAGATAACAGCCATCAAGAGAGAGACTCCTCGAACCAGCGAATAAAACATCTTATTCCGTTTGGGAGATTTCAGAGGTTTAACATTACTCGCACATACAGGGCTAAAGGACTCGAGCGAGTCTAAATATGGCACCGCCAGGCCACATGTGCTTTCAATCCTTTAAAGTCTGTCTTAATTTATTTTGATACCTATTTTCCGCAATGGTGATGGATTTTGCTCTGAACTTTGACCCGATGATGGTATTTCATTTTGATCAACACTGTTTACATTCTACCATAGAAATGTAATAGACATGATAATAATCATGATATTTGATTTTTATATAGTGCTTTATACCAGCAAAAGGGTCTCAAAGCGCTTTACAGACGGTATAATTACCCCTGGTCAATGATAACCTGTCCCAGAGAAAATCCCTCCAGTCGGCAGCAGTTATATACTGCGCCCAATGACAAGTTACCTCACAGGTACCCCATTTAACCCCTGGGTGGAGAGAGGCAATTGATATATAAAGCATTACATTCGGACATTCACTTTTCTAAAACAGGGTGTCCACGACATACTAACCAACTGGATCAACAATAGTGAGGAGACCACTGTAACCATAATTTTGGCCTTCTCCATCGCTCTCGAGCCTCAGCCAAACATCCGAGCAGTTTAGCAGGATTGGATCGGGGATTTCGCTGCCGGTTAGGACGGCCCGGATGGAGTCTTCATCAGAGGGGTCCAATCCACATCCGATGTAGAGAAAGTCGACATATTCCTCCACGTCAAACTCGTAAAATTCGATGTAGGCCGCGAGGCCTTCCTCGCCGGATCCACTCCAGGTCCAGGTGTTGTTAGCTGGGTAGACGTCGGGGTAGTAGGGAGAATTCAGGTATACGGCATCCCCCAGTTGGAAACGTTCTTTGAAAGAAGGAAGAAAATTGTCAAGGGATAATTTTTTTTTCTTTTCTTTAAATACCATGGAAGTATAGTACGAAAGAATTTTGTCTCTTAGTAACAGAGAAGGGAATAACCTGGGTAGACATGCTGATCGTATAGTATTTGATGAGATCAATCAAAATTGTAGATTTTGTAGTCAATATTTTTGATCGCTTTCTTCATCAGTGCTTTTAATCATTTTTCGATCTCATATTCCTGTATATATATCTGTATATGGTATATGTATTTACTGTTTTATGTATTTACTGTTTTATGTCATTGTATATTGTAGATTGTTTGTAAAGCGCACAGATGCATCGCGCGTAGTGCGCTATATAAGATTTTATTTACATTACATTACAATGCATGAAACACTCGATTTCTACAAAATAGTAATACATAAAAAGTGACAACCTTGGTTGCACATATTGCGGCATTGACACCATGTGAACCTTGGTGTAGGATCTTGACATTTCAAACCATCGACACTTTACAAGTTTTCTTGGCTAGCTACTGTAGGTGTTCACAGTCCAAACCCATATCAATCCCCCCTCCTTCTATGTTACACATGCTGTGGCAATGATATTGCCATAGAAACAATAGACATTTATAGTTCAGTTTAGTGTTTGCCAAGAGGAAGGGCTTCCTTCCTCTTGGCAAACCTTCTCTTTGAGTAGATCAGGGATGAGCCTGTGGTAAAAAAAAAATCACGGAAATTTGCAAATTTCGGTATAGGCTCCAGTTTGCGTATGCTACAGTGTGTTAGGATAAGTTTTTGTCCCCATGGTAGAAAAGAAATCACGGATATTCCGCGAATTCGCGGAAAAAGCCCATGTCTGGTAGATTTTTCAGAGGAATACGAGGCAGAGGTGACGTACAATTGTCGCACCGATCCCTACTCACAGGGTAGCCAATCAACATCCCCATTCGACGGTTGAAATTGTACCTCTTGCACCTGATTGCTTTCTCAATACTTAGAGAAAGGTGAATGCCCTGCGTGCATTGTCAATGCAGTGCGACTATGGTGAAAAAAATTGTTTCAATGTTTCATTGAAGTACTTAATAGAACCAAGACTCCAGTCTTCAATTCCCAAACCATAATTACCTAATCCACAGACGGCTCTGCTCAACGACACTGAAAAGTGGCAGTTTTTGAATGGGTCCCCAAAAAAAAAAACTGGTTACTGGTGGAGGGATTTGAACTGGAACCTAATGATTTTGTGGCAGAAATTCCAACAGCTAACACCACAACTTCATGTCTTTAACATGTGCTCTCTTTCAGCTGCCCCTCCTCCTTCCCCCTACTGTCACCACCTACTCCACACAGTTCCATGCCCCCCACCCCCCCTCCCTCCTCCCCTTCACCACAAGACTAGAAAGGAATACTAGAATTAGCACTAGGTATTTAAGTTAACAAACTACAAAATCTCCAAAATGATATACCATCGCATACAAAAATTATTCTTATTATTTACCAAATTTATATAGCGCTCTCTTCATGCTTAAGCATGTTCAAGAGCGCTTTACACTGACAACAAAATGACAAAACCCTTAAAATATGAATATGAAGTATAAAATTGACGCAGCTTAAATATTAATATAAAAAATATATATATAAAAAATATATATAAATATATAAATGGAGGAATAATTTTAAAAATAATATAGATTTACAGTGAAATTCCTAAAAGAAAAACGGGAGTTTTAAGTAAATTTAAGTAACAAACTGACAAAATCCCTTAAAATATGAATACCAAATATAAAATGGAGGCAGCTTGAAAATTAATATAAAAATATATATGTATCTATAAAGGAAAATTTTTTAAAAATAAAATGAGAGATTAGTGTTCGACCTACCACAGTCAACCTCATCTAGACCTGTTTGACCACAGTTCCACTCACGGTCACAGATGTAAAATTGCGCCACAATGGTTTCATCTTCGGGACATACGACGTAATCTAAATACCAATGGAAATATATAAGAAAAAAAAAACACGAATAAGACAAGGAGCTAATAACACATCTAGAATTTTCAAAAAAAAATGGTTCAATTTTTTTGGATCATTTACTTGATTTGAATACTGTCAAGTAAACTTTGTGATATACTAATAATCATAATTAATTGATGATCGTCATCGGCCGGTTATTTTCACGACGTTGAAGCACCGGCTCATTGATTACAACTTCACGTCGGGTGGCTTCCAATTCAACAGTTTAACTCAAATTTTGAATCTTATCAATTTAGAAAGTCATTTCCAGATGGGAAGACCTTAGATTGCTCTTGGATGAAAAACCCACCTTACAGGCCGGGATTCGAACCCCAAACCTCCCGATGGCTAAGCTTCATTGCTTCGACTGCCACAGCCTTTATCCACTTGGCCACATCATTATGATATATAAACACATGTGATGTCCAGTACATTGGCCAGACAGACTGTCTTTTTTAAAACTTTTGTTGTTTTCCACTGAGGGGCACTTTGGATTTACTCTCGTAAGTTTGTCACTTGATATCATTATTTTTAATTATAAAACTAAAATTTTTTCCCACAGTTGAGTTTAATTTACCAAGTTTATATCAGTCATTGCAATTCTTATAGATACACAAAAGGCCATGGTATTTGTTTGATGTTTTGTGTACAACATCACAGATCATTTACACAATGCTCTCAGCCTATGGAGTGATAAAAATTATGAAATTGTAATATTTTATAATTTCAATCACTGGAATATTACAGCATATCACTAGATGGGATGCTTAATGATCTTAGTCTATTACAATTATCATATACAATACTCTCATACCATGATTGAAAGCACTTGTACTGACATTTTATTTTAAACTGTACCGATATATCCGGTCACGGATATATCCGGTCACTGATGGATCCGGTCACGGATGGATCCGGTCACGGATATATCCGGTCACGGAGATATCCTGTCACGGATATAGTTTAGTTTAGTAGAAAAAAAAGGATAAGGAGGGACACTTAAGTCCCCATCAAGGACCCTATAGGAGGGAGAGGAAAAACTGAAGACACAAACACTCAGACCCGATTACAATGCTTAAAGTGCTTGTCTAAAGCATTCTTAAACCCATTGACACTACTTGCAAGCACAACTTTCTCAGGCAAACCGTTCCACTCATTCACAACCCTATTGGAAAAAAAGTTATGCCGAATATTACTCTTACTTTGTGACTTTTGGAGTTTAAGACAATGACCTCTGGTACAACTACTATAAGCAAACATGAAAAAGTCGGTAAAGGAGAAATTGTCAAAACCATACACAATCTTGAAAACCTGAATCAAGTCCCCACGTAACCTCCTAAGCTCCAGTGTGGTGAGATTCAACAGTTGTAACCGCCTATAATATATATATTGTGACCGGATATATCCGGTCACGGATATATCCGGTCACGGATATATCCTGTCACGGATATATACTGTCCAGATAGATCAACAGTTTGGAACTGTCCGTACCATCATTACAAGGAGTGTTCAAGACAGACATGAGCAAGACCAGAGAGTATCACGGTATCATACAGAATTATTTTAGTAGCATTATAGAAATTTATCCAAACTGGCTGAAAAACACTCACAGCAGTATCTTTTTTTTATTCTCCTCCATATTTTTTTTTCTCCTCAATGTGTATATTTTGACCAAACAAATCTCAGAGGAAAGAAGGATGATAGGCCGCACCAAAATCGAAATATTAGTACTGTAGCTATCACAGGATATAACATTGAGAATTCAACACTTTTGTTTTTTTCTTGTAATATTATTATTTTTTTTTCTCAAATGGTTCCCACCCTTTTCAAACGAAATGAAATTCCAGACTACTTTTGCGGAGCAAACAACACACAAATGTTTTACGGTTGACTATCAAGCCTACACATTCTGAGGGACTTAATGTTTAATAGCCTAGTACCCCTATTAGACCTTAAAAATTGTAACTATTGCAAAATGTATGCTCAAAATAAAATAAAACTGTTAGCAAACTGCTTATCCACTAGAGAGCCTGTGTAATAGAATGTGTAAAAGTAAGTTGGCCTTTTCTTCTGTCCCCCACTCCTTCTCCCCTTGTTCCCTCCCCCCCTTTCACTCATCCTCCCACAGCTCTCTTCCCCTCCTTTTTTCTGTCTTTGTCCCTCTCCAGTTTATTCCCTACCCTGTTCCTTTAATCCTCTCTTTGTCCCTCCACTGTTTATCTCCTACCTCTCCTCTTTCCCTGTTGCTTTCTTCTCACCATCCATTGTCCACTTATAATCCCCTTTCATCTATCTCATTGTGTCCACCGTGCTCATTAACCTGTCTGTTTTCTGTGCGTGTTTTTGTCCCTTCTGTTACTGTACTTGTCATTTAGCCTCTGAAGAAGAGCCTGCTAGGATCGAAACGTCAGGCCAACTTACTTTTACACAAAATGTATGCTGACACCTCTCATTAAAATTGCAAATATGACGGTTGAATAAAAAAAAAATCGTAGTGGGAGGAGCATGTAACGGTTCTTTTCATATTCCTAAAGTGACCTCTCATACAAGTAAGTAGTCAGGAAAATTTGCTCAAAATGAGGATTTTCTCACTTTTTTCCCCCAGACTAGACTAAAGAAATTTTCAATAGACTCGGATCGAGAAAAGTGGGTTTTTATATTTTTCCCCA
Organism: Apostichopus californicus; assembly: GCA_020650975.1. Lineage (NCBI taxonomy): Eukaryota > Metazoa > Echinodermata > Holothuroidea > Aspidochirotida > Stichopodidae > Apostichopus > Apostichopus californicus. The sequence continues at coordinate 15,981 of JAIPMN010001518.1, read as the reverse complement.
CTATTCTCTGACTTGCCATTGCTCAAACTATGTTTTTTTTGGGGTTAACCTGCCCGTATTAATACAGATTGTGAAACTGTCACACCATCGTGACTAGAGATCCGAACATGCTTCCAATTGAAATTCTACCGTGCGTGCACGATCACAAAATTCACCTTCTTCGCTGACGACCAGGACGTAACCGTGGAAACCCACGTCTGTGTAGGTGTAGTCGGAGGAGAAATGGAGACAGAGAGTGTTGTCCTGAGAGATGAAAGCCTCGCCGTTTCCGATGACACCCGAGAGTTCCTCAAAGTAAGCCTCTCTGCATTCCGTTCCGCTGCCGATCCTCAGAATATCGTAATCTTCTTCCGTATAGAATAACTGGGGAAGGAACAATATCTGTAGGTCGTCCTCCGCCGTAAAAGTCCACAGCAGGTCGGCATTGTTCTCGTAGCTTTCCGGGAAGTACGGAGTAGTAATCCCCACGACAGCGTTACGTTCCAGTGGTTCTGAAAGGAGCAGAGTATAGAGAGGTAACAAAAGGAGTGGTGAGCTTGCAAAATAAATGTCCAACACTATATTTCTCTTCTTTTTTGTGCGACATTTAAGAGAAAGTCAAACACCAGATAATTTTCCCATATATGAGCAAAACTGTGTCATTCCATCAAGTTTACACAGACCTTTTTCATTTTTGTACAAATTTACACAGCTAAAGATCATTTTTGAGATCAGCTTTCTGGTTTATCCTAAAAGCACACCATCAGTGAAAGGGCTTTCTATAAATTCTGTATCGACGGGAGGGTCTAACATAGAGACTTACCACAATAGGATTCATCTCGTCCATCCAGGCACTCCCAAAGTCCGTTGCATACTTGATTTGGGTGGAGCAGAGTTCCTTTGTCACAGGTGACACTTTCTATTTAAAATAAAACAATAAAAAAAAAATTCAACTCATAAGGAGTTTCTTGCTAATATATGCTTACATAGTGTACAGTATAATATTAAATAGTATTTGCATGGCATCTCTGGTTACCCCCCTAGCACTGCTGTTACCTGGTTCCAGGATTAAGTACCCGGTTTCAGGATATTTTTTCTTTCTCCTTCATTGATTTCTCTTAATTTCTTTTACTTGAATCATAAATGTCAACGTCACAATGTCAAAGCTTCACAAATTGTGTAATCAATGAGCACTACAAGTTCAAAAGTCGAGAATTGAGAAACATAACTACGAAAAGCCAATCTCGTCTTCAGCTCCCTCTGAAGACCTCTATTAAAATATGTAAATATATAACTGAAGGCTGAAAATCTTTACAAACCATGAAACAATTAGAAATTTTGTATTAGGAGAACTGCCATAAAAGTATTTTATAGGCTGCATAAAATAATTTCGTGGAGAAAATTAGCTATAAGACTTTTTGACACTTCTCCTTCCGTTTGCTTCAAAAACAGCAACACTTTTCATCAATTTCCTAGAATACTCTATCCTAACGTTGGACCGCTATGTTTGACAAACAAAGCCTAACCACATTCATCTGTAACTGCCTTGTGTTTGACATCTTCTTTATCAAACGGAAATTTATTTTTGCACAGGGCCTCTAAGAAGCACCGAGCATTTTTTCCCAAACAAGGAAATTTGTCAGTTTCACCATGTAAGAGGGGGAGGGTAGTGAGAGGGGGGGGGGGGC
>JAIPMN010001518.1:0-14304 GCA_020650975.1 Apostichopus californicus | reverse complement strand
CTAGAATACTCTATCCTAACGTTGGACCGCTATGTTTGACAAACAAAGCCTAACCACATTCATCTGTAACTGCCTTGTGTTTGACATCTTCTTTATCAAACGGAAATTTTTTTTTGCACAGGGCCTCTAAGAAGCACCGAGCATTTTTTCCCAAACAAGGAAATTTGTCAGTTTCACCATGTAAGAGGGGGAGGGTAGTGGGAGGGGGGGGGGCAAATTGGGTAGGGAGCTGTGGTGTTTTGTTTAAATGTTCGAACATGTGATGTTTACAAATTCGTTACTGGATCATAGTTTGGAATCTTGCCAAGTGTTTTTTGTCTCCGCCTTTACCCAGCTAAGGTTCGTACAATCAGTGACGACCATCCTGATTATGTGAGACAAGTTACTTTCTGGAAGTCGAAAGAAATCAGTAAATTCGAGATGAAACAGATCAGATTCCAGGACACTTCAACTTTAACTATTTCTTTCTAGTTATCTTCATTTCTTCATTTCAAGTGTTTATATCACTTGACATGTGTTTTTTCTTTTCCTTTTATAGTTCTATATGAGAAAAGACTTTGTTTTGAAAAGCTTACATATGTGTGTACTAAGGCCGTATCTTTGAATTCAACTTTTTTTCTCTATACTTTTTTACTTGAAGCGCTTGCTCGCACATATTCCTCACCTTCCAAATCCACCACCGTTACCAGGACGTAGACCGTTCCATCGTTTTTATTCTCGTCAGACACGAATTGGGCATAGAACTCGTCGCTCTCCAGGACGAAAGGTTTCTGACTGCCGTACCCCTCAAAGTAATACAGATCGTCGAGCGAGGAGGAGGGTGAACCGATGTACAATCTATCAAACCTAGGCTCTGTTGTAAAAAACACAAACTCCACAGCAAAACCGGAACCCTCTCCCGCCTTGGCTGTCCATGAGAAGCTGAGGTTGTTGGCATATCTGTCATAATCATAAGGATCGTGTGGGGGACCTAGGTAGAAGGCTTCCCCATTCTCCAATGGAGCTGCAATGATAAAAATATAACCACAAAAATCAAAATTGGGGGGGGGGGGTGTTAATTTAAATGCTAGATCAGTATTAGTTGTATACAAGGATGGCAGTATTTGCCTTTTCAGAATTCTAATGAAGATATTTCTGGAAGTTTATCCTCCATTGAGATCCACATCGAGTAGAAAATGCAAATAAAATGCCATACACAAACACACACACTAGAAGAGTCGACATACACTAATTTGTCCTCACATTTCGAATACAATGCAGCCTCTTGCATTGGTTTTTGTCCGTTTTTTTGGGGGGGGGGGATAAAAACTTGAATCTAAAGTACAGTAAACAGTGCGGTCCATTTCTACTCGTTCTCAACAAACTAATGCAGAAGATGTAGAAAATTTCTGAGTAGCTGTTTGCATGTGTAAGTGGCTTGAAATACTTAAATATGAAAGTGTGTCAGGCGACAATTTTTTAAATGGAACGGAATATTTAATTACATGCCAATCAACTTTCACTCAGTTGGGTGCAATATATCAGTGGGGTTGTTCTTAACAGTTTGGTGGAAATAGACATTTTGTAGTTTGCGAGAGATATTTGAAGGAACACCGAAAAGGTTGTTACACATGCCACGAACACGATCGACCTAGATGACAAACTACGAAGGGACTTGCTGCAACTTGCATCTGCCATTTTGTTCACTTCTTGATGCTACATATTTAAGCAGTCAAGCTTTTATTAGGCAAATACATGAAACTTGGCCGTAAATAACAACAGCAACAGCTTAAATGTATGTACTGTTATATGTACTGCAATGTACTATAATTTGATGTAAAGCAACGCAATGTCATGTAATGTACTGCAATATAATGTACTGTAATGCAATGCAATGTACTGTAATGTAAAGCAATGCAATGTCATGCAATGTAATACAATGTAATGTAATGCAACATCATGTACTGCAATATAATGTACTGTAATGCAATGCAATGTACTGTAATGTAATGTAAAGCAATGCAATGTCATGCAATGTAATACAATATAATGTAATGCAACATCATGTAATGCAATGTTATGTACTGCAATCAGTGCAATGCACAGTACTGTTATGTCTGTTATATACTGTAATGCAATGCAATGTACTATAATGTAATGTACTGCAATGCAATGCCATATGATGTAAAGCAATGCAATGTCATGCAATGTAATACAATGTAATGTACTGTAATACAATGTAATGTAATGTAATGCAACGTCATGTAATGCAATATACTGCAATGCGATGCAATGTAATGTACTGTTATGTCTGTAATATACTGTAATGCAATGCAATGTACTATAATGTAATGTAAAGCAATGTAATGTACTGTACTGTAATGTAGCCTACTGTAATGTAATGCAATGTACTGTAAGGTACTGTAATGCAGGGTTTTTGTTAAGAAATGTAGTAGGTGGGTCAAATTGAAAAGTAGGCGGGACTGTCTGTACGCGGACATGGGGGAGGGGGTGCTCCCCTCCCCTTTGCCGGAAAATTGCAATTTAAAAAGTCTCTAGATGCAAAATGGTGCAATATACAGCTGTTTGGTCAATGATATTGCCCCCTCCCAATCACCCCTTTTCTTCTGTCCTATTTTTCTTTTTTTCTCCTCAATTTTTTTGTAGTAGCATACCGAGAACCTTGTTCAGGGAATTCGGAAATGGGTTAGGGCATGTTGAGTGATGTCATATTCCTAGTCGGTTTCGTCGTTGCGTAGGGAGTATATGGGGGGAATAAGTAGGCTAGTAAAAAAAGAAACTGATAGCAGCAACTGGTTCATTTGAGCGGGGAAATGACATAAAGCCAGTGATAAACCGGTCTGATTGTGGTTGTGGGTTGTAATAATTTCGAACCATGCGCAATTGTATGTGCGGCGTGTACTTGCTTGGGTAATATCACGGTGAATCCTGATCCATTACATTTTTTTTCCGATTTTTTTTTGCCTTTTTTTTTTTTTTTTTTTACTGAGCGTCGCAAAGTAGCCGGGTCATGTACGTGCAGTAGGCGGGTCATTTGACCCGGGTCCCGGCTACTAACGAAAACCCTGTAATGTACTGCAATACAATGTAATGTTATGCAACGTCATGTAATGCAATGTGATGTAATGTACTGCAATGCAATGCACTGTTATGTCTGTAATATACTGTAATGCAATGCAATGTACTATAATGTAAAGTAAAGCAATGCAATGTCACGTACTTTAATGTACTGTAATGCAATGTACTATAATGTAAAGTAAAGCAATGTAATGTCATGTACTTTAATGTACTGTAATGCAATGCAATGTACTATAATGTAACGTAAAGCAATGCGATGTCATGTACTGTAATGTAGCCTACTGTAATGTAATGCAATGTACTGTAAGGTATTGTAAAGCAATGCAATGTCATGTAATGTTAATCTAGGAGATGCAACCAAGCATATTTTTACAGAGAGTGTTTGAAAATTGCCATCACTGTTATATGAGATGTGTGAAACAGGAAAATCAACCAAGGCCGAGAGAATGATCCCTGATATGAGATGGCCAAAGTTATGATTATGTTACTAAGTGCCTTTCATTAAAAAGTGATGATGGGGAAAAAATGTACACAAAATGACAACCAAGATTATACAAGTTTGTTACTATTTTTAACTTTTTAATAGGAAAAAAAGGAACCTACTCCACTACTGAGCTTGAGCTACCATGTTGTTGCTCTACAAAGAAAATCATGCAAGTTTCCCGAAAAATTTAGGACAAGCTTGCTCAAATGAAAAAATTGAGATCATGAGAACTCACGACAGTCATCCTCGTCCTCTCCCTCCTGGCAGAACCATTCCTGATTGCAGGTTTCGTACGGTGGAAGGTAGGTGCCATCATTACATGCATCTCCTGTCGATATTTTAAAAAAAAGCATTGAAGAAATAATTCGTTATTTAGTGTCTTCTTTTAAAAAAAATAATGCTCTTTTGGGGTTAAGCTTCTCTTTTGGATTCGTTTTATACTTTCTGTCCTTCTGTCTTTCTTTGCATTGTCTGCAAAACTACCCGTACCGAAATCCCAGATCTGGGCCAGATATAAAAATCCAGATCTGGCCCAGATCTGGAATTTCAATCTGGGCCAGATCTGGAATTTATATCTGGCCAGATAAAAAGTTTTATATGGCTCATATAAAATTTTATCTGGTTAAATTTTATTGCATCCATATCTGGGCCAGATAAAACTTTATCTGGTTGATATAAAGAAAATCCAGATAAACTTTAATATGGCCCATATAAAATTTTATATGGTTGAAGTTTATGGCTTCCATATCTGGGCCAGATAAAACTTTATCTGGTTGATATCAAGAAAATCCAGATAAACTTTAATATGGCCCATATAAAATTTTATATGGTTGAAGTTTATGGCTTCCATATCTGGGCCAGATAAAACTTTATCTGGTTGATATAAAGAAACTCCAGATAAACTTTTATATTGCCCATATAAAATTTTATCTGGCTAAATTTTTTGCCATCCATATCTGGGCCAGATACAACTTTATCTGGTTGATATAAAGAAAATCCAGGTAATCCAGTTATATCTGGCTTTATATGGCCAGATTAAACCAGATATAAAGCCAGATCTGGGATTTCGGTAAGGGTATTGGCCCTATACTTTTTACTAATTCCACTACCAGAAAGAATGGATCCCAAATAATTCACAGAAACTTACGTGCGCAGCCTGCTTCGTCGGAGCCATCTTGGCACTGCTCCGTCCCGTCACAGGTAACGTAATAAGACAAACAGACGCCGTCTCCACAGTCAAATTCGTAATCTTCATCGCATTCCAATTCAGCTGAAGGAATCAAAACGTTGAGGATATTAGATTTACAGTAAACCATGGTTTACAGTGATCACGCTGGTACCAGAGGCTGTCAGGATCATTGGACGGCAAAGAGCAAGATTCCTATCAAACCTTTTATAATACTACAGCTTGCTATAGTAGTGTACTGTCCGGTGCAGCGTTTATCCAATAGGCAGGTTGGATATCCATAGGTAATGAAAAACATGCGAACGACGGATCAAATGATACAACGCTGTTGTTAGAAATTCACAGAAATTGAGAGGTGTAAATCTCGGAGGTACAGTAGAAAAGAAATCACGGATATTCCGCGAAATCGCGGAAAAAGCTCATGCCTGCTTGAAAATGATTCTGAGTGAGACCGGTAACCAGTGTAATCTTCTGAATACGGGAGTGATATGTGCTCTGTGTCTCATTAGAATTTGTTACAATTGGAGGGGAGGGGAGGGGGAGGGGTGGGATGGCAAATATTTTCCATGTTTCAAAATAAAATATTGAAATGCAACATAAATATTTGTTAGATCTAAAATTCCACGACGACCGGCCATGCGACAGTAAATTTGAACCGAGTATCAAAATATCTCTAATTAATGATCATAACAAAGCTCACCTGCAGCAGTATCATTGACAAGATACGCAAGAGCACCGAACCCTCGTCCACCGCCATCATCATCATCCGATACCAGGGTCATCCAGATACTATCCGCAAAAGGCAAAATACGGAACGAGCTTTGGTATCCTGTGAATACGTAGAGGGCGTCCTCGATACCGCCATCGCTGCCCTCGCCTATGTAGAGGGCGTCGTCGCCGTACTCGTCTATACTCAAGGAGCTAAAGTAGAGGGCGATCTGATATCCGTCTGTCGCGTTGAGATTCCACGTGAAGGTGAAATTCTCGGGGTAACCCACGATGGGATAAAATGGAGTTGTGATGTTCAGGCCATCCTCACCGACTTCCAGATCTGTTAAAAAAAATGGGTTGAAAGAATTGATGATTTTGTATGATATGAGCTACGTGTATTAATATGCAATATGCTGATATCTCCATTCACACTGTTATAATAAGAATATTCAATTGTGTATTAAAATTTACATATGTGGTGATCCGGCATTCACTCATATACTAATACTTAAGCATAAATTTGCTTTAAATTTAGAAAGTTCTGCAAACTGTTGTATTAGAATTATTACATGTGTATGCTTAAATACTACAATTCATTCTGATACTTCCATTCATACTAACCTGAGCTTCTGCTTGAATCAGAATTGGAAACTGTTGTATTAGAATAATTACATGTGTACGCTTTAAACTACAATTCATTCTGATACTTCCATTCATACTAACCTAAGCTTCTGCTTGAATCAGAATTGGAAACTGTTGTATTAGAATAATTACATGTGTACGCTTTAATACCACAATGCATTCTGATACTTCCATTCATACTAACCTGAGCTTCTGCTTGAATCAGAATTGGAAACTGTTGTATTAGAATAATAATCACATGTGTATGCTTTCATACATCTACTCATACCAACATAAGCTTCAATGTGATAAAGCAAGAATTGACACTGTTTATAATTAGAATTACATGCATAGCCTATTTTATAAAAACTCTCTTCATACTAACTAGCTTATAGATGTATATGAGAAAACCCTATTAAAGTTCTTGACCAAGTCATGACATCTTGGGAAGTTGTGATCAATGAAAGAAGGAAGCCCCAGTAACAGCCTCAACACATAATGACCCACAAGGCTTACAGTCTCAACACAGAATGACCCACAAGGCTTACAGTCTCAACACAGAATGACCCACAAGGCTTACAGTCTCAACACAGAATGACCCACAAGGCTTATGGTCTTAACACAGAATGACCCACGAAGCTTACGGTCTTAACACAGAACGACCCACGAGGCTTACGGTCTTAACACAAATGACCCACGAGGCTTATCTGGCAGTATCGTGCCTAATGTGGTGGTGCTGGTGCGAAGAACGTGAAGTATTAAAATTATAAAAAAAAATATATAAAAATTAAATTTCAGTCTCTGAAGAAGATCCTTGCTAGGATCGAAACTTCATGCAGGCCTGCTTTTCACATTCTCTTACACAGGCTCTTTAGTGGATAAGAAGTTTGCCAAAGAGTATTTTGTTTTATTTTTATTTTACTAAGTATTAAGTTGAGCGAAAAACTAATTACCTCCGCAATAAGCCTCGTCTGTGCCGTCGTAACAGTCGTAGATGAAATCACAGGCGATGGAGTAGTCATAACACGTATCATCGCAAAATATATCTGTATCGAGACAGTCCCTGCCTGAAGATGATTCAGAAAAATAATAAAGTCAGACATCAGAGACTATTCACTAATACCACATTTGTTTCCTACACCATTCAATTTGTAACACTATGTCGTACACTGCACAATTTCATCAACAACACCATTTTATTCACGACACCATCTCATATCCTGCACGATACAATTTGTTTCCTACACCATTCAATTTGTAACACTATGTCATACACTGCACAATTTCATCAACAACACCATTTCCTTCACGACACCATCTCACATCCTGCAACATACAATTTGTTTCCTACACCATTCAATTTGTAACACCTTGTCGTACACTGCACAATTTCATCAACAACACCATTTCCTTCACGACACCATCTCATATCCTGCACGATACAATTTGTTTCCTACACCATTCAATTTGTAACACTATGTCGTACACTGCACAATTTCATCAACACCATTTTATTCACCACACCATCTCATATCCTGCACCATACAATTTGTTTCCTACACCATTCAATTTGTAACACCATGTGGTACACTGCACTATTTCATCAACAACACCATTTTATTCACCACACCATCTCATATCCTGCACGATACAATTTGTTTCCTAAACCATTCAATTTGTAACACTATGTGGTACTCAGCCCAATTTCATCAACAGCACCATTTGATTCAGGTGCTACACCATACAATTGTATAAACCTCACAGAGTCTGGTTCTTACCTTCTTCAGGTGTAATAAACGCATATAAGCCGAAACCGTAGCCGGACCCTGGTCCAATTTGGCTCTGGAATTTGATCCACATGCTGTTGTAACTGGAAGTCCAAATCCCGGGTGGCACATCACCGTCGAACCTAGCCAGCGTGGAGGTGTAGGAGTACGGGTCTCCCTCGCCGTACGAGATGTAATCCGCGTCGGGATAGACGCTGAGGAAGTTGTACTTCAGCTGTATGACGTAACCCTCCGGAGCAGAGAGCAACCAAAAACAACGTCGAAGTTCGGTGTACTCATAGGGCACCAATGGTGACCCCAGGTGCAGGAGTGGCTCTTCCAAGGTGAGAGTGCGGTTGTAGTATCCGCACGAATAATCAGCTCCTGTTTGTAAAGAAATGGCACGGGTCAAACGTGGGATGTGAAGGCCAGCAGAATGAAGATAAAAAATTTAAAACGGATAGTTGAGATGAAATCCACCGCATCTAAAATTTTAAAACTGAATTACGAGATGATAAATTAAAGATATGAAGAAGATGTTACATTCTGTGCCCAAACGTGAACCAGAAGCAAACAGTTTTGATGTAACATGTCTCCGATTGGGTTTGCCACTTTGACAGTGTATACAAACATTGGATAATTGTGCAGTCACATCAACATTTATTTTACATTTCATATTCGTTATCATATTGATATTCATTATTTTCTTTATCTCCAGTTTGTAGTGACATCAATTTGGATTGTATGACCTCTATAATGTCATCTGCCTGTGACATTTTACAAGTTCCTAAATTGAGTATTGTACCTGAGTCTAAATACTACTTCAGGCTTCATCCTATTTCAAATTTGACATCTGTACCACAAAAAGTGAAAACGCAGCAAGCCAACAGTTTTCCAGGGACACGGTAGCTGCGTTTGGATGGTTCTGTATTAGGCAGGTGAGAGTTGTCTTACGAAATAAAAAAAATGTACTTTTCTGTGGGTTGTTTAGAACTCATTTCATTTTAGGTACTGAAGGCATGATTATCGATACATGATTTTTACAGCCAGTGGTGTAATGTCAATTCCATACTGACAGGGTAAGTCTAAGAAGAAAATTCAGACATGGCAATTAAGAAAGAGATGCAAAAATCTTTCTGAAATATCCATATCTGAGAAACATCTAATATGGTGAAAGTTCTAAAAATTCTTTTTTAGATTTTGAGTTGCTGAGTATCAAGCCTGAGTATCAGCCTGCATCCTACTGACCCAAGGATTTGAGACTGACCTCGGGTCACCTTATTCGATCTTTTACTTTCCCCCACAGGATGAAACAAGGTGCTCGCACTCACTCAATAAATGTGGATATACGACAGAGATGCACTTTTTGAGTTATGGTGTTCACAAAGTTTTCGGACTATGACCTCTGTTGACCCCAAATGACCATTGAACTTCACAGAAAACAATAGGCACCTTGTACTCAAATAAGATGGATCAAACTACCAAGTATGAAGTTAATCCACCATAAACATTTTGAGTTACTGTGGTTACAAGCAAGTGTCACATACATCCTCACACATACCACCATCACCATCGCATAGATTCCTTCTGCCTCCAGCAAGGGATAGAAAACAACAAGCGTGCTTGTACTGATTGCCACCGATACTACTACCACTATTTTATTGTGCATGACCTCTCTGTTCACCTCAAATGAACTTTGACCTCCACAAAACAACAAAAAACATTTAGAGTTCTTTTAAACACTCAGGTGTACCTACATGGTAAGTATGAATCCATCCAAGCTTTTATATTTACAGTTCCTGTGTTCGCAACATTTTCAGACTGTGCATGACCTCTCTGTTCACCTCAAATGAACTTTGACCTCCGCAAAACAACAAAAAACATTTAGAGTTCTTTTAAACACTCAGGTGTACCTACATGGTAAGTATGAATCCATCCAAGCTTTTATATTTACAGTTCCTGTGTTCGCAACGTTTTCAGACTGTGCATGACCTCTCTGTTCACCTCAAATGAACTTTGACCTCCACAAAACAACAAAAAACATTTAGAGTTCTTTTAAACACTCAGGTGTACCTACATAATAAGTATGAATCCATCCAAGCTTTTATATTTACAGTTCCTGTGTTCGCAACGTTTTCAGACTGTGCATGACCTCTCTGTTCACCTCAAATGAACTTTTACCTCCACAAAACAACAAAAAACATTTAGAGTTCTTTTAAACACTCAGGTGTACCTACATGGTAAGTATGAATTCATCCAAGCTTAATATGTTTACAGTTACTGTGTTCACAAGGTTTTCAGATTGTGACCTCTCCGTTCACCTCAAATGAACTTTGACCTCCACAAAACAACAAAAAACATTTAGAGTTCTTTTAAACACTCAAGTGTACCTACATGGTAAGTATGAATTCATCCAAGCTTTTATGTTTACAGTTACTGTGTTCACAAGGTTTTCAGATTGTGACCACTCCGTTCACCTAAAATGAACTTTGACCTCCTCAAAAGCAAAAGACTCCCAATAGAATCAGGCCAGATCATTACTAACTTTTGGACAGCAAGTGAACTTGCGTGTAGAGAAAACTATTCAATGTACTTCTGTTCTTTCGTTGCTAGGCAAGACTTCTGTTGCGTTTTTTCTCTGTACTGGAGGGGGTCATTGCAGGGTGATGAGACGGACATTTATACTCACCTTTGACACACCATTTCTGTCCGTAGTATCCGTACGGGAGGTCAGTACAGATGACAGAATCGGTTAGGTTACAGTAGCCTATCACAGCCTCACAGTAGCCTCTGCAAAGCACCTTCTGGCCCTCTTCTCCCGGGTAACAGTCGCCATGGCTAGCTGCACAGAGCGTAGTCAGCAAATCGGAAGTATTACAGTAGGGTGCCTGACTGCCGATGTCAAACAGACGGGAGATGGTGTATTCGGCCGTCTGTTGGGTCCCACGATAGGTCGCGTTGTACGGAAGGTAGTCGGCGCACAGACCTTCTTCGACTGGTTCGCAGAGTTTCGCATCGTAGGCTGATTACGAAAAAGATGAAAAGTATTTCTTGCCTTAAATTACCTTCATCATACTTACGGCCAAAATTCAACAAGAAATTAGTTGGTCTATGTACGATCAATTTTCATTTCTGTTAAGAATTCTCACTCTTTTTCTGCAGCCATTGAGCTTGGATTTAATACCAATATCTATCTAAACATTTCAGCGAATTAACTTAGTATGATATATGACTGAAAACTCCATAGCAATCAGTCGCAAGGACCAAGGGGGGGGTTACCTCCAATCCTCAGTTGGTGAAAATGGTTCAGTCAGGCAAATATTTTGTCCCTTTTTAATTCACCAGGGAAAGAATGAGACCAGTGTTATTATGGGTGTATAAACCCCACCCCCCTCCCATTTCGACTAGATTTAAATGTCAGCTAGACTTATTAGAGCTAGTTGAATTTTGGAGAAAGACTGTCATATCGTCACATAACCATAAAGTGTTTCCAGTCAAATACAAAGTTTAAGCCAAGCTTACTTTTGTAAGTTATCATGTTAACCAAAAGTTTCCAGTCTTGGACCTCTGTTAATCTCTATGTACACATATCGCTACAAATTACTTCATCATTTGAAAATAAAAACATGATCAGCCAACGAAACGGAGGGTCAGAAGGCAATTTGACATTGGTGTGGAAAGAAATGTGTGGAAAGAAATGGAAATTTCTGTTACAAGACAAGTTCTTCAAAAGTTGTAAACAATCCACCGGTTCGCAAGTAAGAACCCTTTACTTATCTAAAAAGATATTTCTACAACAAGAGGGCCACAACATCTGTCACTAGAGGGTAATTGCCAATTCCATGAAGGTTCTAAAGATAGACTCGAGTCACCAGGAAAAACAAGTAACTTGAATACCTGCAGCGATCAAGATGCTATCGATTCAGATCAAATTTTTATTCAGTAAATAATTTATGCATCTGTAAAGTTGTAAATTAGAAAATGTAGTAACAAAAGGTAAGAGAAAGGGCTGATTCTTACTCTGGGTGATGACATCATTGATGAAATCCAGGTAGGCGGTTGTACGCCAGGCGATGCTCGGAGAGTCCGCATCACCACAGCCGTAACCCCAGCTGATGATTCCTACCACGTCCCAGGTACCATTCCCGTAACAAGCGATTGGATTACCTCCATCACCCTATCGATTATGTAAACAGAATAGGACATAATTTAAATAAGGACGCAATGATTTATCCAAGGTGTATTTTCTCACAAAACATATGGGGGACTTCCCATACATATGGGGGACTTCCCATACATATTGGGGACTTCCCATACAAATGGGGGACTTACCATACGGTGGACCCACAAACTGGTGTACGGCAACTATATGTAGGAGTTACCATGCAAGTTCCCCATTTGGGCAAAATGAGTCAAAAACAGTGTAAGATTCGTAATCTACCTCTAGTGGTTCTGTAAACTTCAGGTTGGCCGAGTGAAATTGACCTGCAGAATACGGTTAGCATGCAGGCTATATACTAGTCAAGCTATTCTTACAGTATAGGGTCAGTTGACGATGATACTTTACTCTAAGTTAACAACGTAAAAAATCAGTCATGTTTAGAATCTTACAGAGTGGAAATAAAAAGTAAACCGGCATGTTTTACCGGCTGGCTTACCAGACATGGTCCGACGAGATCTTCGTCATATGAAGCACAGATCATGTTTTCGGAGGCTAGGAAGATCCCGTCGAGATCCTTGATTTTGCTCGAGCAATTGTAATAGTCGAGTACAGCTGCCTTCTCCTCCTGTAGATAAGTGTTGAATTCATCTTTCGAAAGGAGGAGAAAAAGTCGGTGCAGTATAAACGTTTGGGATATTAAACTGCAATAGATGTTAGCCTGAGAGTGCCTGTAACTGTTGATATTTATTCTAATTGAAGTTGATGTAGGATATAGTTTTCTATGAGGTTCTGTGGAGGCGTTGTGGTCAAGTGGTTAAGGCTGTGGACTGGTGATCTAAGAATTAATGGTTCGAGCCCTGGCCAGATCATTGCGTTGTGTCATTGGGCAAGGCACTTTATCTCCATTGCCTCACTTCACCCAGGTGTATAAATGGGGACTTGCGAGGTTACTTGTAAATATAGTTTGTGCGCGCCTGTTTGTGGCTGCACCTTATGGGAAGTCCCCCGGGGGGACACGTGGTTGTGGTGCACTGTGGTGCCCCTGGAGAGATTGATTGAATTGCGCACACTTTGGTGTGTGGGTGTTACAAGTTACCAATGACCAAGGCTAAGTTGTACACGCTATGGTACATTAGCGCCTTTGAACAATTTCTGTTGATTTTGGCGCTATATAAATGTCTTCTGATTGATTGATTCTGTGGAAGGTCTGGTATCAATCAATAGCTATATGATATCTCTCTACTCTACTCTACTGTACTCTACTCTATTGTACTCTACTCTTTTGTACTCTTTTGTACTCTACTATACTCTACTGTACTCTTTTGTACTCTACTATACTCTATTGTACTCTATTGTTCTCTATTGTACTATATTGTTCTCTAGTGTACTCTATTGTACTCTACTCTATTGTACTCTTCTGTACTATTTTGTACACTACTCTACTCTACTGTACTCTTTTGTACTCTACTATACTCTGTTGTACTCTATTGTACTCTATTGTTCTCTATTATACTCTATTGTTCTCTAGTGTACTCTATTGTACTCTACTCTATTGTACTCTTCTGTACTCTTTCGTACTCTACTCTACTGTACTCTTTTGTACTCTACTATACTCTGTTGTACTCTATTGTACTGTATTGTTCTCTATTGTACTCTATTGTTCTCTATTGTTCTCTAGTGTACTCTATTGTAATCTACTCTATTGCAGGTTGTGCTGATGACCATCAGATTTACAAATGTTTTCCTTGTCAAAGTCAATATTCTGTCCTTACTTCTGATGTTTTGTCTTGCCTATACTTGCTGTCTACACTCTATAGTTGGATGCATCACTTCTTTCTGAAACTACCCCCTCATATAAACCAAAATTGTGTTACTCTGTAATAATGTATTATCTTCGGTCGATTGCTAAATTTTTTTTGGTATTTTTCTTGATGAGGATGAAACTAGAACGCATTTTATTCGGACTCTTGTGATACCTGAGAATTGATGATGAAAATTCTCTCTTTTAATTGGTGTCAAAAAAAAAAAATGTACATTCACCGTTTTCGATTGATTCAAAATTTTTCTGCGGCTAGGCTAATAACTAGTTCATCTCTAAGGGAACACATACAGTAGCACCCATTTTATACCACCTTCATTGGGTATGCTAGGCTAATATTACTAGTTCATCTCTAAGGGAACACAAAACACCCATTTTATTCCACTATCATTGGGTATGCTAGGCTAATAACTAGTTCATCTCTAAGGGAACACATAGCACCCATTTTATACCACCTTCATTGGGTATGCCTGTTGG
>JAIPMN010001517.1:5126-21991 GCA_020650975.1 Apostichopus californicus | reverse complement strand
CCCCCCCCCCCCACCTAATCATATGGTCTTGTAGAACATTTGTACAAGAAAAACTTTGTCAAAAAAGTCTGTTAGAATTGGTCAGTAAACTCCCCCCCCCCCTTGTTTTTCTTTTTTCTTTTTCGATGATGGATCGTTGGGATAGATGATAGATAACTTTAGTGTGAACTTTGACCTGTCAGATGAATAAGATGATCAGAAGACTGATCAATGCTGAACATACAACAAAATATTATAGAATTTCTTGTAAAACTTAGTAGAAAAATGAAATTAAAAGATTCTTTAAACAACCATCAAAAAGGCCTGTATCTTGTCCATGATAGCTCACCATGAGTGCATTAAATATGTACATGGTCTATCAAATGGTTTATATATTCCAACTGTGTATGTGGTGTGCCACACACAGTTCCAGTTTATTTGTTACTTTGAAAGATCAAAGTTTTAAGGAAGAAAAAGAATATAACCCTTGTGAGCTTGAGTAATATGTCACTCCTTGAACAAGTTAAAGACCAGACAAACGATTTAAGAGGCAGATTGCATGTCTAATATTTATTCTAATAAGTTTTGTCAAAAGCAATATATACAATAAATAAATATTACAATAAACTTTGGCACTTATTTAACTTTTCTGTATTTAAATTGTGAAGAAACAAATAAATGAAATGAAGATGCTTAAGGATCTGGATTAAACAGTTTTAACTCATAAAATATGTGTTTTAGTTGGGACTGAGGGCCTCGTATGAATATATTTTAGCCAAAACTACCGAATTTTGCTCAGTTTAATATACAGACTGCTTTAAGGAGAAGGAGGTGATGGATGTGAAGGAATTTTCACGAAATCTAAATCCAGAGAGGAAATGTGATTATATGAATTTCAGAGTTAACCTTATGTTTTGGGACAAAATACTATAAACGTGACCAATTGTGATGTTTTCTAAAAATTATTAAGTTATTGATACCTGATAGGTTGCCGTAATGATTACTACTTACAAGCCTGGCAGGATATATTTTCTTTCATCAGCAAAAAAAAATATGAAAAAAAGGATGAAATTTACCGAAAAAGTGTAAAACCAAAATTTCATGTTCTTTCTTCTTCCTTGTTCTTATCATGCTACCCTTTCTGGTTACTTGCGAAATTCACACCCAGTCACTTTATACATCTTCTTTGTATTATGATATGTGGGAGTTGCTTCCAGTATTTAAGGGGAATATAATCTTTCGTAAATACCAAATTGACTACTGCTTGATAACTTTCGATAATAATTCTAACTTTTCCTATCCTATCAGTTATCAATGCTTATAATTAAGGTCATAATTAACAGTCTATTTTCTAAGTTTTGATTTTCAACCATTTAGATGATTAAAGTATGTATTCCCTGAATATTGATTTGTCCTAATCGTTGTGAAGGCTTTAGTTTTTGAGTTGATAAGAGAAGGAACAAGGAAAAATTTGCTTCAGGCTCAGGAAAAGAAGGACAATACGAAGGTGATTAAAAAGCAATCGTGTCACTGTGTCATTCCGTTTGGTGGTGTCACCATATATTGTCCTATTTTGTTGGGACCTCTGTCACTGGATCATGATAATACGTCCCACAACGTCTCTGATGTAAATGATGTAAGCCTCAGAACTGCAGAATGATAGGAACATTTTGTGGATGAAAGTAATGTGATTAGGTACCAGTTGTCAAAAGTAGGATGTTGAGGGAGCCTGCAGCATCCTGCAGCTAGGCTGCGTAGCTGGACATAATCCTTTGTGCTATGCAGTTTCACACAATAGGCACTGCCGTCTGTGGAGATAATCCCTATTGTTTTGGTTATTGCTTCAGCCTAGCTGAGCATGATTTGGCAGCTGCTGCAGCTAGGCTGCGTAGCTGGACATAATTTTTGTTCTGTGCAGTTTCACACAATAGGCTCTGCCGGTCTGTGGAGATAATCCCTATTGTTTTGGATATTGATTCATCTTAGCTGAGCAGGATTTACAGCTACTGCAGCTTTTCTTTTTGACGCGGTGACTTAGTCTTCAGAAGTTGTTAGTTTTTTGAATAATGTAAGGTGATGGCTGATGGTCCAGGTTTAAACAGGGAATTGATGTTGGTTAGTAGGTCAGATGAGAGGGGGTGCATAGGGGGTATCAGGGGACTACAGCTAGGTCAATAGATTGACCAGGGAAATATGCGATAAAAGAATATTCATCATCATTTTGATATATCATACTTAAGAAAAAAATGAAATTTCAGATGAGGGCCCGCATGACATAACTGTCACTGGTGCCTTGCCTGGCTCTCGTTGGTCCTGACAATTGGTAGAGACTGTCCTTGGGGTATGTGTCTGGGTCTTTCCAAAAGAACCATTCTAATTTCCATTCATGATTAAACTTTTCTTCCTTAAGGTGGCAGGTTTCTGGTCTGTGCCTCCGTACAAGGATTGGTTTACTTTCCATGATATGACAGTCACTCCATCATCGTGGATATTAAGTGGATATGATTTGCAGACAAACATGTTTGTAAATGTCGTGCAAGGGGAGGTAAGAATTGTATATATTACTTACACCTGATACTGGTTTAACTTTGCTGTCAGTAAGAGTTTTATTTTTCTTCCCTCCCATCCTCTTCCCCTGGCCCTCCTCCCCACCTTCTATCCGTCATCATCCTTTCAGATTTTTATGTTACAAGGTACCCTGATCTGTTGCCTTTTGCATTTAGTGGTAAGTTTAGTCAATCTGAACAAGAAATTTATGTTTTCCCCACACAAAATTTGGAAAAACCCTCATTTTAAACTGAAGTATTTTTATTTGCTCACAACCACTGACACGCACTGACATTTTAGCAGTATTTGGACTGCGTTAATCCAGTACAGGAATTTCTTTGTAACTAGGATTTAATTTAACATTTTGGTCTTTCATTCGTGACCTTTTGAAAGTAATCTTGCTTCATTCTTGTTGGTGTTAATTTGCTGTAGAAACGTTAAAGTTTATGATTGCAGATACCTTTTTCATGAGGAATGTGGTACGAATGACTAGTTTGGGTCATATTCTAATGCAAAAATGCAACTTTGAACCTGTTTGAAATGCCTGATGTAAACAACAAAGAAAAAAGTAGTGGAACAAATCCGGTAGGCACATTCTGATGAATGCATACGTTTTGGTAATGTACACATGTAGCAGCCGATGCTCTGTGAAAAAAGTGCAGCTTAATTTAATGGTTGCCAGGTCGTACGTCATAAACATGATGATTCATTTATGAAAGGATCAATTTTAAATTTCAGAAATTAACGATACAAATTCACAAGCTATCTGTGCTGACGTCCAGCGGCGATGTCAAAACCAAGGTGCCCCCAGTTTCCCTTCCATTAAAATTCCAGCCGTCTGGGATGTGCTTTCATCCAATCGCCAACTATTTCTATTTGTACGGGAATCAGGTGAGTACTAGCTTGGGTAGTGAGAATTAAAATGTTTATAGAGAGGATTTATTAATTATTAGTTATGAAATGTTCTCGGGTAACCCCCCCCCACCCCCCAAAAAAAGAAGAGAGCCCAGAACGATTGTTCTGTTTCGATAAAGTGTAATCTCATTTCAGTTATATAGTATGTTTGATAAAACTTGCTTTATTTGGTAACAGCATACCAACATCGAGATGTTACAAACGTGCATCCAATCATAATGCACAATGATGTTGTGCACTGCAAGTTTCATTAATGTTGGCCTGCCAGGACATGACATGCACATTATCACTCAAATTCCCACATCCATAAATGTTTCCAACGACTTTTAACTGACATTCTTATTGAAGTAGGAGAGAATGTCAATGTTTATCTTTGAAGGCTTTTAACCCAAATCAAAATAAAAAAAACCTCTTTGGGGGACTTTTTGCAAAAGAAGTTACCGTTGGGACATCCAGTCTATCCAGAGAATTTGAAAAAGAGAAACATTAAGATTATTTAGGTGCCTGCAGGTAAAGTTCAGCTTAAAAGTTCAAAAGTTTGTTTGTTTGGTGTGTCAATCAGAAACGTGATGAAAATAATCTAATTGAGCCCAAAAGCTTTTAAGTATGAAACCTCAAAACTACAATCCAAAGAATATTTTGATGGGTGGTTGGAATGAATGTAATCTTTTCAAATTTTGCTTTTATGAATTGTTTATTGTCCGTCTGTGAAGGTTGACTCTGTTTATGATGGGTTGACATTTCATGGTTTCTAAAGAGCTTCTAAAAGTGCCACTATAGCTGGTGTCGGTGAGATATAAAGGGAATTCAGTAAACCCATGTTAACTGAGCAATAGGCCCGATAGGTCTTCCTTTCTTGCACCCGAAACGACAAAGTTTGTACCATTAAACATTTCAGACCAATTATTATTGTCTGCCAGAGACAGCTGTTGCACGTACCGTACAGTTTGCCCAGTGGCAATTGGACAAACCTGGAATTTCTTGTTTTCCGATCATCTGAACAGCAAAGTTGGTTATTTCTGACAAGATTAAAAGGATGACTGTAGGCATAAAATTAATTTTGTTTTGTTGTAGTCTGTGATAAATCTGTGATAAAACTGCTATCATTCAAGGTTATATTAATTTTGATACCACAATAGATATGTTTTGAAGGGAGTGGCTGGATGACTAAGTCTAACACAGACCATGTGGTCAGTACAGGTTAAACTTTCATGACCTCAGCTTGACATGTTTAAATTGCATTGAAACTTTGATAAGGCCGAATGGTATTTAATGGTATATACATACATAATGCAAGCTTGTTGTGTACAATATGAAGTTTAAAAATAACTTGTTTTGGGATGAGTTATTTATACAACAGGGGATTAACACATTGTCATTTAGGACCTGTACTGAGGAACAGACATTTTCATCACTTTAGCCTTAAAGGAGCATTCCATGCAACATATTTTAAAGGATAAATACATCTTGAAAATCAGAATATCTATAGAGACATAAGTAACACTCAAACTTGTCTCCTTTGTTGGCATATAGACATATTAAGACTAAAATTGTGTCTAAGTCGTCCTTTAAGGTAAAATGGAAGATATAATTAAGTGCTTCCACTACAGTACCCATGGCGATAACATGAACATTTGTCACCACATTTCATTTCATGGTGACCTAAGAATAAGTAGGTTCCTAAAGAGGCCTTTACTAGAGGAGGGTAAATAGGGGTAAGAGTTGAGCACTTCTTGAAGAGCATTATGATGATCATGTGATTCACATCGACCTGTGACGTCATTATGATGATAACATGCACTGAGCTCTGTTTACTGTTCTGCACTGTACTGTATTGCACTCTGCTGCACTGTACTGCAATAAAGTCAGTGTTAACATGTAGCACCGTCACTTGTGTTTTCGTAGACAAAATGGTGATTTAAGTCAGAAATAACAATGTTTGTGTGTGAGCTGGGACAGAATGAGATTACAAAGGCTTAACTAGAGTTGATCAAGTTCCTTTGTTAAATTCATGTTCATTCTTTACTGCATAAAATAAGAATGCAATAAAAGTTCAAAAAATGTTTTCTAAAAATCCCCCCCAAAAAATATCAAAAATTAGGTCAAAACCTGTATCCCTTCCCTCGCATTTTGATAAACACAAAAGTTAGTTTCAGACGGTAAAATTGCTGTGATATATGTGAAACTCTCCAAAGTAGCATCAAATTATATCCTTAACACAGGTCTACAACTTACATTAAAGATTAAATGAAACAATGGGGGGGGGGGAGGGGGGGGCAGCAGCTTTGAAATAGTTTTGAAGGGACAGAATTTCAGTGTGAGGGGTAAAAGTTGGGTGGGAGGAATGGAATTTATGTGGGGAGGGATGGAATTTATGTGGGGAGGGATGGAATTTAGGTGGGAGGGATGGAATTTAGGTGGGAGGGATGGAATTTAGGTGGGAGGGATGGAACTGAGGTGGGAGTGATGGAATTTAGGTGGGAGGGATGGAATGTCAAACAACATTGTCATGTGTTATTTCAGCAAGGGATTGTCAGGTGACCCCTGCAAACTTGCTGAAACTTCAATTAAACAAGTAATGTAGTCTCATATCAATGTAGCTCTGTATATACCAAATGTCAAATGTCACATTTCATATTTCCCCTGTCAATGTGTAAACTATGTGGCCATGCAGTTAAAAGTTCTTTTGAAGTTCAAACATATGTGATATAATAGTTTCCCACCAAATATCAACTTTTTTAGTTTATTCCAGATTAGTGTTTTTTCAAAATTTTGAGGATATTGAATTTCATGTTATAGTACTTAGCAATAAATAGCCTGAAATGCAACATTTTATATGATCCTTATACTGTACTGAACCTTTCTTGTTTTGTCAACAGGATTTTCCTCTTTTTCAAAGTATAATAATCAATATCCGTACAGCCCACTTATACTAAGGTAACCACTCGCATTGCTGTAGATAACTTTTGTTAAGCTGTGTCCAGTGGCGGAGCTAGGGGTATTGGTCAGGGGGGGCGAGAATGGTCTGTAGGGGCGCTTTCGACACTATCTAAGCGGAGCGCCACCATTGGTTGGCGCGGAGCATACAGAAATTTTTTGAGTAAAGATACACTCTAGATCGCCGGAAATGACCCTTTCCGGGCCTTGCTAATTTGCAGATAAACGAAGAATAAATAGGTGTTATCGCCATTTTGTCAGAAAATTACACCAACAAAATGTGACAAATGTCAATAGGTAGATGAGAGCGCAATAAAAAAGTCAATAATCGTGAATAAGTAAAAAGTGGTAAAAAGCTGAAAAGGGCGCCAGCAGTCCATTTGAGTCCGTCAGGGGGGCATCCGCCCCCCCTGACTGTATGGACGCTCCGCCACTGGCTGTGTCCTAATTTCCCCAAATACGGTACAGGTACTAGATGATGTGCTTTGTTTTGTCATTTGAACGATTTTAAGCAATTTCAATGTTAAATGGGCTGTAGCATGTTTGAAATTCCTATAGGTCAGGTAGGACTTTTTATGGGGAAGATTGAGGGTTACTCAAAATGTTGACACCTTCCACTACCCCCCCCCTCCCCTTCTCTGCTCCACACCTCAAATGATGTAACCCTCAATGCATGGTTGTGTCATTTCTTTTTGTAGTTGAAATGCTAAGATCGAAGATTTTTAGTGGCTTTATCTCATCTCTAATAACATGGAAAAACTTCCGTCCCTCGCATTTTTTTCTTTTGCAAAGGTGCATAATATCTCAAGTTATCAGTGAGAATTTTTAAACACCATTGAATCAATTTGAGAAGGTGGATTGAACTTGTAATAAATATTGGATATGGCATGAAACTCCATCAAATTTTGAAAAAATGACAAATGTATCACGTGCATGTATATATGTATGTAATTTAGATCCTCCTGCAAGCAGGAACTCGCGAAGAACCCATCATTGGCTTATGAAAGCCGCAAGCTGACCGAAGTCAGTCTCTTAGATTAATATTCAACGTCCATGATTATGAATTGTCAACAACTCTGTAACTGGAGGACATACATTAAACTCGGAGTGACTTGGAGTGACCTTATGATTGAAAGGCACCTGTGTTAACCCCATGAGCTAACACTCCCTAATGTAAACTCCCTTAATAAGTTTAACCAATAAGTTTTCGTTGCCATAGCAACATGCTACATCTTAACTAGGTGTTGATTCTTATTTTGCTGTACATGCATCATTTTATTGAATCAACTTCTCAAGGTAACTTATTTCATAACATTTTATAAGCAAACACAACTGAAAATGTGCTTCAAATTCTGTCTCTCGCACAAACGGAGGTTTTGGCTTCGACCCTACAAGTCTTTAGAGCTGGCCGAGGTTACATCGTTTAATTCATTTGACTTTCCTTCAGAGGGACTACCTTACTGAGGATAAATGGCTCTTATAAATGCCTTCTCTAATGTAGTTGTGTTTACTTTACCAAGTGTGCGTTTATAGAGGTCTTTAGTGTGAGGGTCACAGCATGAAACCTACTTATCTCCACTAAGTCATGATATTCTAACCTAAATTTCGGTGTAGTGAATGAAGACAACAAATTTTAATCATCCTTCCAACCCTAGCTGGCCCTCCCTCCCTCCCTCCTCTTTCAAGCCTGTACTGCTTGTTTTGGCTTGAATATATCTGCTATCATTTCAACCTGCTGTTTACTCTACATGTCAGTCAATGCACGGAAGGAGGATTAAGCTTTATAGATGGATGACAATGTCTATTTAGACTCCTGTCTATATATGCAAATCTTTAGAACTTTGTGAAAAGACTAATTGACCTCCAAATGTCATTCAGCAGTCAAGTTCCTTTCATCTGTTGCGGTCAGATGACTGTACTAGGCAGGCGATGATTACCTGTTTAAACAAGTCACTAAAAATATCACTCAAAGGATTTTCCAAGAGGATGTTGTTATTATTCCCTACAAGATCCCAGATCTCTGGTAATTTTTAGCTTTCCACGCACCGTGCGTTGTCGTGAGAGCTAAAACTGCAAGGAAGGCAGTAGGCAGTTCAGTATATCGTTTGACTACTATAGTCAAGTTTATATTTCCAGTTTATGAAAAATTGGATATTTTGAAACTTTCTGGGTTTTTCTTTTGGTATATTTTATTATTTTATAATAATAGATGAAAGTGTCTGGGAGACATATTGAATCAAAGAGTATCATTTTAAATTCTAGGTAAATTAAATTTCCATTCAGTGAGAAAATCTAACAGGGTGTCAAATAGTTTTTGATATCTTACAGTTAAATTCTGTTTCGAGTATTGAATGATAGGTAAAAAAAAAAAGCAAATTTTGTCAGTAAATTGTAGGCAACCAAATACAAGAAGTGGCTGTATACCATTTTGTAGTAAAAATTCACATTAAAATGAGATTAGCAACTAGGAAGTTTCTCATATAAGTTTCTCAAGTTTTGGCCAAACACTTTTTTAATTTAATATTTCTTTCACTTCATGGCTTACATATCTCCTCACAACCTGAGCACTCTTCTACCATGCCTAAAACAATTTGGGAACTTTATAGTCACCCCTTGCTTGAGTTATGAGCAAGATTTTAGGTGGTATTAGTAGTGATCTTCTCTTTTGAGTGTAGGAGAGGGCTATAAGAGTGATGTAGGGGTGGGGGGGGGGGGGTAGCAGAAAGGGAAGGTGATTTTTCTTTGTTTTTTTGGATAACATGATTTTAGATATTTATGTGAATGTTAAAATAAGCTATTGTTGTTGGGAACATGGAAAATGAGCAGAAATTTGAAACTATATATACTGACGAGACGACATCTCTCAGAGCTGAGCGAACTGAATAAGATTAGGAATGATCGACCTTTGCTGGTTAAACTCGGGGAATCTTCATATATGATCCCCGTAATCAGCTCATAAAAGCTAGCATAATCTCACTGATTCACTCATGGTCCCCACCAGTGCCATATTGGGCAATTAAGCCAATATACTGCGATTTACCTGATTGTCGACCATCAGGAAATGTTTGCTCTGAAGACAACGAGGGTCGTAATTGCATGCTGTTCATAAAATATATAAATGTTGATATAAATAGAAAAGAACAGAAAAACAAAATAAGCACAAAGTATGAACCATAAAATGAAAGATTTAGAGATATCTCGTTGTATTCTTCTTTCATTTTTAAGTATTCATTGAACGCATTCAGAAAAGTATGTATCTTATTGACCTGATCAGGCATTCTACATATTTATAATTTATGTCATACATCTATTTACAATAAACATTATGTCTTTTAAACAAGAAAAAACTTGTTTGGTAAATAATATGACATCCATCTAAAATCATACGCATATATCTAAAACGTCATACGCAAAGTTTTATGACAATGGCATACTGGGAAAAAATGTTAAACTTACGAAAGTTATAATTTTCCAAGATCTATCCTTCGTTTGCATGTAGGGCCTGGCTGGTGGCTAATTTGATTCAATTCTCAAGGAATTTTCTCTGTACGGAGTAAATTACACAAGATTGATTAGGAGCTGACTTGTTGCAACTTAACTTGCAATCAGTGACTTTAATAAGGCTGCAGTAAACTATAAAGACTAGAAAGATAACCTCGGTATTAATAGCTTTTCAGTTCAATCAAAAATTTCCATATTTTCTAAAATTACCATATTTATCAATAGATGATCCAGTACATGATTCAAAAATTGTTTTTTCCACCAAAACTTTTAAACAGAGTTCTTTTATCTTTGGCTTTCTCCATGTTATTTGACTTAAACAATAAACAGTGAAATATCCATTCTTTTCCTAGTCCAAAATTCAAAATACTGATTTTGAACACTTAGTGTGTCAACAGTATCTATATACCAAGATACTGTTTGAAAAAAGGTCACCCAAGATTAAAGACTGGGCATTAAAACAAATAAAAAAAATAAAAAACTTATATCGATAAGTCTGTAACCATAACACTGTGACAATGTTACAATATAACAACATAGAAGTTAAAATTATTATTAAAGTCCATTTTTTTTCAGACAGCTTTATGATGGACTAAAATGTCCTAGGTACATGATATTTAAAGTCCAAGTACTTATGAGCCATATAAGTCGTCGGTGTTGTGTAAACTATACACCAGACAGACCAACTAAGGTATTTCATTTTTATTGCAATTAAGTGAGAGAGTTGTGAAAAATGTGTTCCATATAATACCTTGTTTTTATTTGATTTTAAAAAGCAGTCCTTACTTTGGATTAAATATTTGGAAAATTGAATATTCTTTAAGATTGGGACCGGGGATATCTGTAATTTGATTGGGCTCCTGACAGGCTCAGCGCTCAAAAATATGACACACACCACCAGTTAGAACCATCGACTCCCTATTGTGGTAAAAAAAGTCATGTTTGACCACTGAGGGTAAACTCTAACTAGATTACCTTTCGTTGTATATCTGTCTTTTACGCTTTTAGATCTGTGAAAAAATTTCTCAAATCCAATTAGTCTTTAGACTGACCACTGATACACCAATTTAGTTAAACTGACCATTAGGGTGCCATTGATGGTCCTGAAAAGTCACCTTTTTACCTGAAAATGACCCAGTTATATGTACCGTATGATTCCCACCAGATTATACCAACTTTTATCAAAATATTGCTACCACTACTCAACTTTTTAACTTAATAAAGATAAAACAGTTTATATTCAAATTATATTTAAATTGATGAACGTCATCATGAGTGAATATATATGTTACTATCAGTAAAGATACTAAGCATATAAATTCATAAATAACATAAATTGAAAAATACAAACTTTTAATATGACACCTACTCTTGAAAGTAATCTAGAATATTGTAATTTTCAATACCATTATTCTTTTAATACTTAATATGTAAAACATCGACTCTCATGTAATGAAGAATTGTCTTCCACTTCATGGCCATCATTTATTTTAGCTATATACATTCCTTGACCCCTCCCACCCCACCCCCACCCCACCCCACCCCCACCCCCACCCCATTCCACTCCACCAAAAAAAAAAATTTTTACACCTTTTTGTCAAAAGCTATGATTTTATACTTGCCATAGTAAATGATTAAAAACAACAAAAATCTAGAAATATTACTTGCATATTTATTCTCTTTTGGCAAAACTTCTACCAAATTTCTATACAGTACCCAGGCTTTACAAAACACTCATATTTGCCAAACCTGAACCCTATGGCCATATTTTATTAATTTCTGGACCCATATGTGGTCATAACTGTGGTTTAAAGCATTCTAGATATAAATTTTGTACCCCACAGTTATGTATTTATAATTACTTCATGTGTGAAATAATATTCTATTTATAACATACAATTTGAGGGCCAACAAAAAAAAGAAAGGACAAAAAAAGAAGAAGTAAGAATTATAAGTTTAAAAATAATCAGTTGCTAAACGAGTACAAAAAAGATATTGTTAATATTGCTGAGGTCGTTGGTGGTGACCAGATCCAGAGGTCTTTTCATGGAATTGTGGCTAAGTGCAGATGGTGGTTACAACACCCCCTGACTTTTAGTGACTTCAAAGAACAAATTAATTCCTGATGGACACCTTTTAAACAACACCACATTTCTTTGCAATCTGCAAATCAATTTCTTGTTTGGATGGTCATATTGGATGATTAAATTGGATAATTAATAATAAACTTTACACTAAGTGGAACTTTTGTTGTTGCTGTTCGTGGCACAGATCTTCATTTAAAGCATTTAAGCAACTTAAAGTGAAATTGACAAAATTTTCTAAAATGTTTGATAAAGAAATATTACAAATTATACTCAAAAAAGTCGTAAATTTCTGTGCAAGTTTGTCAAACCTACTGAACATTACTGAAAAAACAAATTGTCATTGACCAAATGAAGACACTTTGTCTCACGAAATGAAAGTTAATTTAGAAAGTGATTAATCAATCCATTGAATTCTTAGCAATTTTACACACCCCTGGAAATGTTTCACGTTAGTATTATCTGCAATAAGTAAAATCTGAACTTTTCAAGACTTTTACTTCTTTTTTCTCATTTTTGAAATTAAAAATAGATTAATGAGTTGGACCAAATAAACTGACATTGCTACGTTCGTTATCGGGGAAAAAATGAACGGTAAAAACGCCGCTTTAAGAGGGATTAACTTTGATGACGTCAACTGACGTGTCTGTCAGAGATATTCTTACGGCTGCCTGGCTAATGACTAAGATCCTACGAGTTACTCTGCTTCCTCTTAAAGGTATCATTGAAGAGTACAGGGTGCTCCCAAGTAATTATAAAAAGGGTTAGATGTACTTATGATTAAATCACTCCCTGCTATGGAGCATATGTTACTAAGTTTGACTGAATTGATACCAAAAGCAGGACCAAAGGTGAACTCGGTCTGTGATTCCCTTTATAATTGGTATCTTCTTCCGACAGCCAATAATATCACATATCAATGCTATGTCAGAAGGAATCCTCCAGGGAAATGGAAAAAAGGACTTCCAAAATTTCCCTGGAAGGGGGGTGCAGGAAATTGTGTCAGTGTTAGAGGTTAAACTTTGCTGTTTGCATTATATCCAGAGTGTTACTATAAAGCTTTCAAAGATCTACTAGGTACAGACCTTAGAAGCACCATTTCACCTTTTCATTACATAATATTCTTAAATTAAACTCTCCCCACCAAATTTTATTGTTTCTGTTCACCATTTGCAAAACACACATCTCTGGAATGGTACTTCTTCCAGCCTGTAACATTTTATTGAGAAAGGACAACTTTTCGGCAGCAAATTTGATGTATAAATGACATCGACTAATGCATGCCCAGCCAATGATGACACTCGGTTCAAGTGTTATAGCAGAGATGGTGAGGAAGAGGGAGAGGTTGGGAGGGTCAGGAAGAAGAGAAGGGTGGAGAGGAGAGAGGGGTTGGGAGGGTCAGGAAGTAGAGAAGGATGAGGAGGAGAGAGGGGTTGGGAGGGTAAGAAAGAAGAGAAAGTTTTTTTTTACCAAACAGAATCTCAATTTAGAACCAACTTCTGATGAAGCAGTGTGTTTGATGTGTGGATGGGCAATCTCTGTCTTGCAGTAAGGACTTAATTTGATTTAAATTTGCTGCCTTTGGTGAGCAAAACCTTGGGAGGTTCATGCAGAGAGATTCATAGCTTTATAAGTGTACCACCCTGGGAAGGAAATTTGTAATTAATAAATTGCAGGTCATTGAAAATTTTCTCTCAAGCTTCAATTTGGTTATAAGTAATTTTATAAGTGGAAAATTGACTTATAAAACTAGGGCCTGTGAAACCAAGTTTGGGTTATCTCTATCTTTGGTTTGTGGGTTGAGGATGAGGTGGGGCAGGAGAGGGGAGGGGTGGGAAGGGAAGGATGGACAGATGAAAACAAGCAGGTTTTTAAGATGTTACATGTATCTTTGTACCTACCTACACAATGTAATTTCACCCATGTTGACATTATACCTAATTATTTATTTCATTGGTAAGAAATAAGACTACTCTTTTAAGATATATATGCACGATATACAGACATTATCACCATATTTTCCATTCTGTATGGCTTTATGTAGCATTAAATATTTGTTCTTAAACTAAACTCATTCAAGTTTTCTAACCATTCACTTTGTTGCCAAGAGGACAGTATTTGCATGATACTAGAAAGCTTGACTATCATTATACCGTTTGTAACTGAACACACAAAATGAAGCTAGCATGGTATGACAGACATACATACTAAATACATGCAATGTACAATATAGTTAGATCATGAATATTAATGCGATGCATATACATATATTTACAGAAGAAGAGGAGAAAAATGTTGATATTACTGGAATGGTACAAAAAAAAGAAAAGGTTGTTGATAATACTGCACCTTTAATAAAGTACTTCAAATTCCAGTCACATGAATTAATGTACGCACACGTGAGCTGTGCTGCCGTGCACATTAATAGTTCGAATATATGTGACATACATATTGAAGTACTTAAAAAAATAGTAATTACATAACCAGAGCAAGCAGATCATAGATATAGGCTACTGCTGCTAATCTA
Organism: Apostichopus californicus; assembly: GCA_020650975.1. Classification (NCBI taxonomy): domain Eukaryota; kingdom Metazoa; phylum Echinodermata; class Holothuroidea; order Aspidochirotida; family Stichopodidae; genus Apostichopus; species Apostichopus californicus. The sequence goes on along the minus strand of JAIPMN010001517.1, from coordinate 7,501 downwards.
ATATTCCTGCATGGAAAAATCATCCATGTTTAATATATTTTAATTACTTAGAACAACATACCAAACATGTGGATTAAATTTGACAGTTTTCATCATAAAATTGATAAAAGTTTTTGGGGCAGGGGGCCAATTATCATAGTAAGCAGGAACAAGTCTATAAAATGGTACAGTATCTATTTAAGGTTGATTTTTTGTTCCTTCCTGTAAATGTACAAGTTTAGCAGTGACTACCACGAGAATGTGAATTATACATACAGTCACCTCATTGTAGCGGTTTGCTGATTTAAAACCATCCATAATTCTAAGATTCCTAGAAAGGTATATTTATGTATGTATCCTAGATCCTCCTGCAAGCAGGAACTTGCGAAGAAGCTTCATTGGCTTATCAAAGCCGCACGCTTATCGAAGTCAGTCTCTTAGATTCATATTTAACGTCCATGATTATGAATTGTTAATTGTCAACAACTCTGTAAATGGACGACATACATTAATCTTGGAGTGACTCGAACCGGGGACCTTAGGATTGGAAGGCACTGGCGTTAACCACTGAGCTAACACTCCTTGTATATCAGTTCCTTTGCATTTTTTGCCTGACTTTGGCGGTTAAATATTATCAGTAAAATAATCGAGCGTACATATCTTGGATTAGCTCCATCATTTTCACCTATTTTTCTCTTGTCCACCAATCCCACCGACTAACTCTAGCAAATATTTCACAAAAGTTAAGATCTAATTATGAATTACAACTGATAAACCAAACCATCAACATTAACTGAAGACTATTGAAGACAATTGTAGGTAATTGAAGATTGCTGAATATCTAACATCATGAAGATAAATAAATTTTCATTTGATAAATAAAGATGTTTACTGTATCGAAATTAAAAGATTCACCTACATTCCTTTTTGAGTCAATAATACCTTAACTCTAGCAGGAGTACTTAAAAAACTTAAAAGCATTGAATTATACTTCTCATGCCATTCGTTCTTTCTTTGTTAAAAGCTTCACTGTTTTATTATCAAGATGACAGAATACAGTAAGCGTTTGTCAACTGCTCTGACATAGTTTCAGTGCTCACATGCAATCTGCTGGAGTCACCCTTGTCAAAAACACATAAAATATAAGAAGCCGAACAGGAACAGGAACACGCACGCCTCTTGTACTGGTCGTTAAATCCCCGCACACAAAAGATTGCAGTATAAACTCGATGGTCAAGTTGTTTATTGCATGCGTGATTGGCACGTACAGTGTAGACGAGGACGTGTCTTATCATTCTTCTCCACTTAAGCCACAGGAACACACAATTCAAAAGTCATTCCATTATCTTCGGTAAAACAATTTTACGTTGTTTAAGTTGTTTTCAAAGGTGCATGTGTCGTTAAAATCAAGATTGCAAACTAAAATTATGCATGGCCAAGAAATGCTTTTATATCAAATTCCTTTAGGCTTCTTTTCACTCATTTTCAATAGGTAACACTTTCGTATGGGTTTGTAGCCCTTGTCAATGCACCCATCCATGCACCCTCTTCATTTTTCGCAGCACTGTCGACTAGACATGATTGGATTTGTGTTCCCGTGTTTGACCCTATTCCATCGGTCTTACTTTCATGACAGTCATTCGATAGGAGTAAAACGGTGGTCCATCTTCTTCCTTCCACTCGATGCCATCGTCCCATAGCCCATTATAATGGGGATTAGTCCGGTACAAACCGTTCAAGTTTGACCTGTCGCAGCTCTTAAACCACCAACCCCCATGATGCACCACCGCACAGTTCACACTGCTATCATCGTTATCTTTGTCCACCGTCGTGAAAGGACTCCCCGAGTGGTAATTTAAAGCATCCGTAGCGTTCCCCGAGATGAAACTATCCAGTCTCAGCCGGTAGTTTCCTTTCTTATTTCCCAACATGAATCCTGCGTATTCTGCCAAGAGTTTACTACCGTCCCAAGTGACCAATTCTACCATAAGCCTATATGGATATTGTTGTAGAAGATCGTGCATGGAGTCCAGTCCCAGCCAAAATTCCGAAGTCAAATTTCCGAAACCTCTGGTGTACTCTCTCCAGTTTCGATTGAAATCCTCCGATCCGTCGACTCTCCTCTGAATAACTGTCCACCCGTGGCCTCTGTTGTCCATATCACAGTACGTCTTAAAGGGGTCGAGCGTGCCGCGTGGTTTTATAAAGTAGACACCACTTTGAGCCGAGAGGTTCCGCTTCCTAATCTCCGCGCAGTCGAGAGGAGGTGGCCCATCTAATCAAGGAAGAAAAAGAGATTGTGATGTTTTATTGCCTATGAATAGAACCTCTTAACATTGCAAAGTTTTCAATTAAAGCCCATCAGTATTGTTCCCCTTTCTCTCCCCCCCCCCCCC
>JAIPMN010001516.1:3673-19730 GCA_020650975.1 Apostichopus californicus | reverse complement strand
CCCCACTCAAAAGTACCTTCCTACGCCACTGTCTAATTCCCTTCTGTATACGCCATCATAACGAAGTCTATCTTTATTTGTTTTGTACGCTATCATACCGAAATATTAGTCTGCTTCATTCCTGTATTCCCGAATTTTTGATCTCTCTATTTCAATTTTGGATATCTCTTATTGTATTCCAGATATCTCTAATTCAATTTTGGATATCTCTAAATCGAATTCTTGATATCTCGAATTCAATTTCTGATATCTCGAATATGTTTCAATTAGAGATATCTGGAAATGAAGTACAGATATCTGAAAATGAATTAGAGATATCTGAAAATGAATTAGAGATATCTGTAATTATTGAATAAATGTTAAAATGGCGTTCCATATACGTCCACGTGCTTCAAGTAAAATCAATCGTAAAACTTCCTAACACTTCGTCGCCGTCTCGTCCGTCCCTGCATATACGCTATTTCGTATTATTAGTTGAAATTGGTACATAATATATTCAGCCTATAGGTGTCGTGGTCAATTCCATAATGCACGTCCGAATCCAGCCAAGCCACGTTTTTATGCGGCCTGGGGAATTGTCGTCAAATTCCATTAAATCTTCTGCCCCCGGAGTTCGAGGATCCAGATTTCTTACTACCGGTGTCTTTATTTGATGAAGCAAATAAGATATGAACCTTACTCATTTTCTTAGAAGAACCACGTGACTGACCAGACGAACATGATCGCGTAGAATGCGTGGAGGACCTGCGTGTAGAGGTCTTTCTTGGTGGTCCTCTGGCCCTGGACTGAAGTAGCCCCATCTTGAATGTTGTTCTCTCTTTTTTCTTATTTGCTGGAAATTCTGAGGTGGTAAATATAGATACGTCAAACTGTTAGATACTGTCGTATATACATGTATGTGTTTGGATCATTTAAACTTACCAACTTTACGGGATTTTTTTTTTTGTTTTTTTTTGTGATAGGCAAATTTATGTGCGTGAAACATTTAGGGAAAATCATCTCTGTTGAAAATGGCTTTTATGATACATATGATGAATTACGTATAAAATGCAAAAGCCATGCTGATCCAGGGTAGTATAATTATCATGGAGATCTTCACAACGTAAATCACATGTTCAAGTAAAGCCATATAGTATGAAATGGCAGCGATTGAGTCCCGTTGGTAAACAAGGTATCTCGGAAGTTGCTGGTATATGGTTGTATAAGGACAAATTATTAACTACCGGTATATCCCGATACCATATATAATACAGCCTGAATCAAACTCTGAAATTGATTACAAATCACCTCTAAAATGTGTACGGATTCGACACAGAAAGAAGAAACAATTGTATTGAAGATAACATTGGACTTAAAATTCGTTTTGCATTGTAAGAGTGGTATTCAAAGATGTGGCAATACTCATTTGAACTCAATTCAATATAGCCCCCCCCCCTTCCCCTTCTCCAAATGTCGGTATCATATTCAATATATAGACATAATGGTTTTTATTAAAAAATGCTGTTTTCAGCACAGGTCATCTAGTTTATTACGGAAATTTTACATAATATATGATCCTTGGTGTTTGTTTCTGTTGACCATTAACAGTGTCATTAGCAAGGGGTGGGGCAGGGGTTCATGTCATCGCACCTCGTGAAATGATGATTCACTCAGCCTGATTTTGTAATTCAGCTGGTAAAGCATCAGACCGCGATGCTACGGCTGCATATTCTCCATATTAACTTCACATACCAAATTGAGGGTAAAATAGATTGTTAAGGGCAGGAAAATTCACACAAACTAAAGTCAATTATGGTTTTGGATGAGGGACCAACTTGAACACAAAAACAGAACATGACAAACAACGTAATAGCAAACAAGATACCATGATAATAGTTGCAACCAACTTATATTGTAATGCATGCATATAGGGGCACTACAACATAATGGATTCACACTATTGCATATCACCGCTCGTGATCTGAGCTAATTGATTCGAATGCTCAAGTCAAATACGTATAGTATAGGCCTATGTGTATATGGGTTTGTATGTGTATACTCAGTGCATCAACTGGGATATGGGGGGGGGGGAGCGGTGCAAGGGCATTGTGCCAAAACATTGACCATTACTTATTGCACATTCAAGTTCCCGCTGTTATGATAACACAATAGCTGGAGATGGCGGGTCACGGTTTTGAGCCTGAGTGATGGTCTTTGTTTGGGACCCATTGTTTCTGAAAGACTCGATTTTTTTAGAGAACGTCCAGTCGCCGTGCCCCCTAGCAGTGCATATGTTGCATACGTCATAGCCCCCCCCCCCCCCTTCCCCGTATTCAAGAAAGGCTTCCTCGATATATGTAAAAACCAAGCATTTTGGTTTAGAGCTGTAATATATATCTTTGGAACCGCGCAATAATAATATTTTTGTGTTTCATGTAGTCGATGGCACTGTAGTTTATTTACGTTACAAACATTACCGGCATGCATTATGATGAAAGGACAGTATATTTATACTAAAACTGACATTTGCAAGGACAGAAATGTTGCAGAATAATATAGTGTGCGCAAATCCAAGTATAGGCCCAATCTGTGAATGGCAATAGTCAATGCAGCGCATTGAAATTAATTTGCGATATATCGATAGTTACATATATGAAATTTTCAATTTTAGTTCACTTTGGTAGAAACTGCGTCTCATGGAAGTAGGCCTACAGTATCACCAAGGGATACAAAAAAAAAGTCGTCTGAGATGGTCCAGATGACAATTCAATTTTTATACTGATTTTTTTTTAAGCGTCACGTAGGGTAAACCTCTAGCGTTCAATTTCTACGTACGGCATTTTCAGATGACTTGATGTTGACACATTTTCAACCGAAAGTGAAATTGTAGCAAACAGGTGTGATATACACAGAAGAATACAAATATATTTTGTTTATGATTCTCTTTAAAATGTACATCCCAAAAAACTATATTCCTCTTTTGTCACTGAAAATGAATTTCCGCTTTAACTATTCTTTAAAATCGACCTCGTAACTTTAATAATTTAAGTAGAACATTATAGTATAACACCCACTGTAGCTTCATAACTTCTTCCGTTGTTGAGATAAAAGAGAAAGGTTGAATTTTATATTTATTTAAATAAGTCAAGTGCGCAATAGTCTGTGATATCATCTATAGACATTAGACCCCCCCCCCTACCCCCCCCATTTTTTTATTTTTTTATTCTTTAATCTTGAAACGATTATATCACCTTGGGGGGAAATCAACTTTGTGACGAGATGTTATTTATGTCGGCAAGGTAAAATTCCGTAAGTCAAAACTAAACAGTGATTAAAATTGGGAGTGGTGTTAATTTCATCGTCAGTGAAAACAAAGAAAAACAAAGACTATATGTGTGTTACCTCCCACCATGCAATACCTCGGATTCCATGAGATGCATTCAACCGACCTGGCTTCATTGAAAGCTTACACTTTAATGTGAATTGTTTGCCATTTTCATGGAACTAAAGACATTATATGTACTGATTACAGGTAAGTCTCGTTTAATTGTTAGGTTATCTCTAAGTTGATATCGGTTATGATATATACGGTAGATATATGTGGACTCATCCCGATTAAGACACAGGTCGGGAGTTAGGAAAAGTTCTTGACATATAATTCATTTATTGCAATTTTTTTAAACAATTTTGTGATAATTTGAATATGCCATATTGATTTATCTGTTAAAATCGTATTAGTATATGTGTTGCGTGAAATTCAACATGACACATATAATATTCTCGCTCTGATCATACACGGGCTAATTCAACCGTCACAAGTGAACGTGTGAAATATGCTATCTAAAGTTCAAAACTGCCCCTATCTCATATATAATTAATTATACTAGTAGGCCTTCTGCTATACTATTATACTGGTCTCGCCTTAAACATAGCTGACAACAGTCGACGAGATTCAATTTTGGTTTCAATGTTTATTTTGCAATACTAAGAAAGCAATTATTGAAATATTTTAATATAATGTTTAAACATAACTTACCAAGTATAATAAAGCATTTAATGTCAGTGTCCCCTCTTGTTTGTTTTTCTTCTTGAATTGGCAATGAGAAGCTTACGGCGGTATATCCTTCCAGCGAAGTGTTAGAATATGTGTACATATGAAATTAAATTTCTCCCGATAACGTTGTTGTGTATACGATATATGTGTAACTAATAGACTAGCGTGCAGTATACTATTGTAGGCCACATCTTCTTATATACCCTCATCTCTTATTTTTCCATCTCCCCATATCATAACGCCTGTACAAAATGATTAAGTTCATAATCCAAAATACAAAGATAAATATAATTCAGAATTAAATTATACACACATTTAAAATGGGGCATGCGTGGTTACTGTACATACAATATAGTAGGCTGATATGCAGAATTAGTGTATTTCATTTTGAGGTGTGGTGTATAGATTCACTTCATGTTATGTTGTATGTAGGATCCTTCCTTGACCCAGTTTATATATCAATCTATTAAAGCATCAACATTTGCTTATATCTATATATGAGGGGTTAATATGACCAAGCACTGGAACGACGGAGCCGGGTGACAGAAGGGGTACAGCTCGTCCTATATTACATACATTAGAAGTGCACATTTTAGTTTAAAACATTTTTTTCTATTTTGTAATTTGTAAACTTGGAATATGCCGTGATACAGAATGCACAGAGGATCCATTTTGTGAGGCGTTTTGAAGAGATTTCTTTCATGTAGTTTGCCTACTCAAACCAAATTTACCGCGGTAGTAAAATAATTAATTAGAACGGTGGTTAATGCTTAATAGTTTACTAAATATTAATTGATTCATAAGTTTTTGGAATATGTTGTTGGAATAAATATTGCAAACAACATTATGAGGAGTAGGCCTTCATGTGAAACTCCCGGGAACTGGTTAGAGACAAGGCATGTTAGCGTTTGTATTTCATCCCCCATTCCACCCACCTTAGGCTTATGGGCCACTTATAGAAATTGACTTTTTATGGGGCCACTACAAATAAACCAACTGAATTTACGTTCCCTTCTGACCATAAGCCTTGTAACTATAACACTTCATATTGTTGCTCTCTGCTTAAACGTGGCATAAAATTCCGCAAACCACCCACATACAGATACTATACACCCATTTTACCGATCCAGTAACATTTGTGTGTGTGGGAGGGGGGGGGGGGGTAGGTGGAGAGGTATCGTAAGTGTTGGGAAACTGCGCAGACGATGTAACCTTGGATTGGCTTACAAATTCTACCGGAACCGTGAACACCAAACCGTGTCAATGTTACGGATGTTGATAACAAACTGTCTGCATTTTCCAACTGCAGCTTTGTCAGGCTTGATTATTAATGGTGCTCTATTAAATGATAATCAATAATGCTCTTTTGTAGTTAAAACGTCATTACGGATATGACATATATTGTGGCATCAAACTAAAGTATTATTTACATTGCAAATGATTTTAGTCAATTAAATTGATGTCTATTACAGTTTTCCGTAGATTTGTTGCACAACGGTCGATCACGCACGTTCCGATCCACACAGAATGCAGAAAGTTTCGCAAATGTAGTTCTTGTACAAACGGTACGGCAAATTGCGTTGAACGGGAACAAATTTTGAAGAAGTAAGTGAAATCATGCTAAGACTACTGTACTTCTCATAAGGTTGTTTTGGCATTGACTGGCTAAATATCTTCTGAAGGTTTGTGAGGTATAGTGCTGGGGCAATATCAAATATGAAAAATGTTTGGTAACTTGGAGTCAAGACCCATAGGAGCTGAAAGTTAGGCTACCGTCTCAGAGTAGGCTTATCCTCGGGGAAAGCTAACACTGTAACAGTAACACTAGGCTAACTTAAGTGTGGTGACATGCCTACAGAAACAGTGCCTTGTCAAGTTTAAGCTAGGAAACACCTTCATCTCAACATGCACTCCGCTCAATCTCCTGTTCTTTGACGGGCATAAGACTTAGGCACATCAACTTTAGTAATGGACCTCCCAACTGTAGCTATGGTAACCTAGGTCCTAGAATGAAATTAAATCCCATCTGTTATACTGTATGTAACATTTATACTACAACACAAGGCATCTCATTGTCAATTCAATGAAAAATGAGAAATACCAGACCTAACACAAAAGATAACACTATTTTTGCATACATTGCTTATCTGAGTTATTCATCAACAAACCTGCTGCCCACTATGCAATACATTACTGATTTCATTCCAGTCACATAATCTCATGCAATTAGGGAGTGAAACACCATTGACTGGCAGAATCTTCTGGAGCAGCTCACAGATTTTCACATACAAGATGCTTCATTAGTTACTACTATCAATTTTAGTTTTATTTTTGGCATTCTGCTGCCCAGACTTTGACCACAAAGACCCCAAAGAGAAATGGAAAGTGACTTCAAACATCCAACACCACTTGCTGTGTAAAGAAAAGCTCAGTTGAGTGCATTAGAAGCAACGTCAGTGATATGGAATAGGCAAGACATTTAAAATGACGTTATAATTTCTTGCACATGTTTGTAAATTTGTCGAGTATATAACAAAGTTTGAGGGTGTAAGATGATACTATCCACACTTAACTCCGTAAACTTTACTTCCAAAAATATGTTTAGTAAGTATTTGAAAGCCTGTGAAATCTCTAATTCCTTATTTTCCCCACACCCTGACTGAATTAGTCTTTCTTTGTCATACAGAATTCGCTGCAAATCATGACAAAACCAAGCTTCTTCAAAAGGTATCGTGTACTCATAGTGGGCTTGGGTGGTCTAGGACTCATACATCTGGCCTGGTATCGAATGTCAAAGAATCCCACATATTCCGGAATCACCGAGGACGCGCCAGTTCAGATCAAACCACGATACATCAAAAAGAAAAATGCTAAGGAAGCTACTGCCTGGTAAATTTTCATATTTTGCATTTATCTTTGGTATGACATTCATATTAGCCCTTTCCATGCTCAAGTACATGCTTAATGCTAAAACCCTTTCTCGCCTTTCATTTCATTATGATCAAGTGCAAACATTATGATCAAAAGTTGCTGCTTGAAATTTCAGTCCTGTACATGTGATGATTTCTATCCAAATGTAAAGTTGATTAATTGCTTGAAATTACCTTTCAGAGTCATAGCATCATGGCTCTTAAGAAGTGGATTCTGGACCACAAATTCTTGTCAGCCTTCCTAGCGGTAGCATCAATCCATATTGGAATCTACAGCTTGCAGAAGCTGGCTAAAGCTAAAAAGCCACCTGAACGTCTGTCTCTTGTAATTGAAGACAGTCCTGAAAGGGCTTCAGGGAGATCATGGTAAATAAAAACTTTCTGTGGTTTCTCTTTCTAATAGTTTAACGGTTATTTCCCGTAATGGTTTCCTAAGATATAGCTGAAAAAGTGTGGATAATACTATCATCAAGAGTTGTTGATGCCAGAGTCTTCAACAGGACCAGCACAATCAGCCCATCGGTCCTAACACCATGGTCTTGCCTATGATATTAATATTATGTTCAAATTTTGGAATATCTTAAGTACATTGATTGACCTGAAAAAGCCAAGCCTTCAAATTCAGTCTAATTTTCCGGCTAAATGCCATGAAATGAAAATATTCTGAGGAAAGTAAAAGCTTCTATAATTCTGATGAATTATGCAACCTGATTGTCTATAAGTGCAAATTTAAAGATACTAGTACATGTGTCAGACTGGCATTTCAAGGAATTTTGGATAAAAGCTGTTGACATGAATGATTGCAGGAATCCAGCGTTTACAGTTGTAGGAGAACAAATTTGTTTATAATATTATGCTCTTTGCTGAAGGTTGCGATTTGTGAATGTCAAAAGCCTTTCTATTGATGTTAGAGATATGTCCATATGTGCTGTACAAGCAGGGACCTGTAGGTATGTTATTATTATTATTTTTATTTCACCGGTGCTTATATAGCACAAAATCCCAGGGTTCAATGCGCTTAACAAAACATATGCGAAATACAAAAATACAATTGAATACACTTAACGATAGGTTTTTTTGAATAAAACGTCTTTAACCAGTGTTCTGCTATGAAAACCCCACAGTGCATTCCATTGTAACCTGTTTGAGTTAATAATTTGTAATGAACCATTAGTTAAACAGGTGTCGATCACAGTCTTGAAATTATAGACATTAGAGTTATAAAATCTCAGTTTTTATGAAGGGGTCAAAATATGATTGTGTGACTGTTTAATACACTGACATATTAGCACTTAAAAAGATTGAGATCATCAACCATTTAAGACCTTTGGTATGACTTCAGTCATGAAGACGAAAAAATGCAAATTGCGTCTTGAAGATGTCAGCGCTTCTCATTTTCGTATAACCTTCTGTAATCTATCCTTGTTTACTCAGATGAGCAGTAATTCACACCAGCGAAACCTTCACAAAGAAGATAACAACGGATCAATCGTCAAAATCAGTAACCCAGAGAAACTGCAGGTCATCTCCTCCTTAAAACAGTTCCTGCTTTCCTGCTTTGGTCCTCGAGGGCGAGCCAAATACGTCCAAAACAGTCATGGCGCCCTCATGACCATCTCTGCGTCCTCCCAGAAGCTTTTCTCAAACTTAACCTTTGCCAGTCCGATCTCACAGCTGGTCGCAAGTAGCATTCTACAGCACTTGTCTGTGTACAGTGACAACGGGCTGTACATGGGAATCGTCATGTCGTCTCTCGTGGAGGGCGCCATCAAATGTGATTTGCATCACAAACTTTGCTGTGAAATTAATAATCTCCTCCTGAATGCGTGCCTGGATGCTATAAAGGACATCTCATTTAAGATAGACCTTTCCAATTTAGACGCTATGTTATGTTTGGTGCGGAGTGTATTTCGAAGCAAGCCCTCTTGCTGTGTCAGTTCAGTTGAAATCGACATTCTCAGCAGTTTGGTTTTACAGACTCTCTTTTCGTCTTTACCCGACAATTTACCAAAGAACTTGTTCATACCCCGTGTGGAATACGTCACCATGGCGGGCTACCCAGTCACGGAGACAAAATTAATCAATGGTGTGCTGTTAGATGTTCCAAGTAGCTTTCACAAGATTGTTGCTGCCTGGAAGAAGGAGTTGACCATTGGTCATACAGACATTAAAGTGGTGCTGTTCAACAACTCACTTGCTATCAAAAGAGACCCATTACCTGGGGTAACCTTAGAAGTCAGCATAGATGTAGACATTGAGGGTTATGCCTCACAGCAAATGAAAGTTTTATCTTTAAAACTTCGCCAGGCTGGAGTTAATTTTGTCGGCTGTCAAAAAGTGATACATCCTACTTTAGTGAAGACTCTTCATCAGATGGGAATTCTAACATTGGATAGGCTCTCACTGCTTCATATCGGGGCCGTTCAGAATCTCACAGGTATGTTGAAAATAGCTTGATCATGACTTGAAAGCAGTCTGACCCTGGGGGTGGGGGAAGTGGTTAGGGTACTAAAACCCCAGGGTGAAGAGTAAGCAGGTGGCCCAGTGAAATATGGGGAAAAGAATGATATATTCTCACTTTCAAAATGAGAAATGAAGATTTAAAATTGGGGGGGGGGGGAGGGGCCTGATTTCATTATGTTCTCTGGGGGCTGGACATTGGCTCTCAATGTGCACCTGTTTAGAAGTCACTGTTCAAGTTTTGTGGAGTAGGGAAGACTGAATAAGCAAACGAGTTTGATGCTTTTACGATATATATTTGAAAGAAGCAACGTGACGACAAAGAAGCACGTCTGTTTGCAAGATTTCTATAAACAAAAATATGAAGTTATCATTGAAACAATTTACACTGGTTGTCTTTGCAGGGGCCTGTATCCTCTCCTCCATGGATTGTGACATCACAGCTGAGAGTTTGGGGTCATTGGTGGATGTGACATCTCAATCAGTGTTAGATCAAGAAATGCTACAGCTGACATCCAGTCAAGAAAATCAAGTAACAACCGTGATTTTATGCCACCGAACAGAGGCTTTTTTACAGGAGTTAAAGGTACCATGACTTGAGGTTGTTTATATTTGTTTTCAATATTTGTTGAGTGTTGCAACAATGGTTATGTCAGTTTCTAGTTTGGAATTTCCATTTTTGAGGTCAATTAACCTTGCAGTAGTACGCGCTCAATGTTTTAGCGATGATGGTACTTCATTGCCTGTGTGTTGTTTTCTCTGTGATTGAGCAACGTGGCCATTCCTGACAAATCTCATTTCTATCATTAAAACAAATATATGGATAACTACAGTCCAGGTCGAATCCTAAGCATCTCATAGGTTTGTGCTTTATGTTGAAACTTCCTGTAATTTAAATGTAATTACAAATATAATTTCATAACAATTACATTGAAACCTTATAGCACTGGTTGTTTCGTTAGTTTAGCAGCTGTCAGTTTTAATAATTACTCGGGACCTTAAATGACTTCTATGCTTTCAAATGTCAGTTTTCTTCAGTACACATCTGTAGAAGGAATTATTTGTCAGTGATAACAAGTAGATACTTCCTTGTGACTTCTATGGAGCATTTCCGCAGGTACAGACTGATGTAAATCAACTGTAGTTTCTCCTAATTCTTAGACAATAATATCAACCCTTTAACCTTGAACTATATATGCAAATCCAGTTAGGCAAAGATTCATATGCTTCGAAAGGTGTTGTGAAGCAGAGGCAAGAATGTAGGTGTCGGTCCTTTGAATATTGACAAGGTATTAAATCATTAGTTGTATTACACTAATGCATCAAAGTTAGTATAATTATGCTCATCAGAAGAAGAGAAGAAGAAGAAAAAAATAGAAAAAGGAAGAAAAGGAGAAAAGGAATTGGAGGAGGGGGATTGGGGTTGGTAAAGAAGGAGTGAACATTTAACTTATTTACAATAAACTGATGAGAAGACTGTACGATGTGTATCCAGTGCAATTAATAACAAACAATACTTTATTTTTGCTTTCAGCATGTTTTTGGTGTGGCCTACCACGTTGCTTGTTTGTCTCTAAGCAATCCAGAAGTGGTCCCTGGGGGTGGCGTCTTTGAAACATGTCTGGTTACAACCCTCCGTGGGAAGGTGAGTCTGATTGTATGTCTCTGTATGTCTGCAAGGGGAATCTGATGAAAATGTAAGAAATGCAAAAAATTTGTACAAAAAGAAAGTGACATTTAACTCCATTATAGTTGCGTGCGCCCTGTGGCTGCACCCTATGGGAACTCCCCCGGGGGACACGTGTTTGTGGAGCACTGTGGTGCCCCAGGAGAGATTGTTTGAATTGTGCACACTTGGTGTGTAGGTGTGACAAGTTACCAATGACCAGGGTCAAGTTGTGAAGTCATGTGAGAGGGCCTTGGCCCTGAACAAGACTGTAAAATCTAAAATAATAAAAAAATTATTTTTATTTTAAGGTTATATGTTTTGACTATATAAAGCGATAAAAACTGCAGTGAAAGTTTGACGAATCAGTCTCATGCAGTTTGTTTATCGTTTATGACACTTAAGTTTTACTAACCGACTCTTCGTACGTAGCTGAAATTAAGTCTTCGAAGTTATGCCACATCCCCAGACGGAGAGCAAAAGATGTAATTTGGAGAATGAAAGTAGAGGGTGTCTGTAAAAAAAAAAAAAATTGCAATCACCTCTCCAACAGCTGGTTATGTTTGCAGCACAAAATCATGATAATCATAAAACTAATTGTTTTGCAGGATTTTCTGAGTTAGGGAGTTATGAAGAAATAAATTTACTTGAGTGTGTTTTATGACTTCATCAAAATATGCGCTGTTTGACTGATTTTACATCCTATGGGAATAGTTCAATAGTGTGTAAGGGAGACAATACACCAGTTACTGCAATGGGAAGAAAGAGAATCTCTTGTTTGTATCATTTTAGAAACAGTCGCAAATGGTCTGAAGAATGGCTGAATAATAATGGTGTAGAATTGGAGGTCAAAGTTCATTAAAGGCACACATGGTAGTTTGAAAGGGGAGGGAGGGTGTTTGCCAGAGTGGACACAATTGTCACATACTTTGGCACTCTACTAGAAAAGAACTTCGTGGAAGGAAAAACACGTCAGCCATAACCCCCTCCCCTCTACCCCTCCTTGCTTTCTCCAGTTTTTTTTTTCAAATCGATACCAACTCACTTTTCGGATTTTTCTTTCTTAGAGGAACATTCTTTTTCCAAAAGTTTTTTTCTTCTTTCTATCTCTAATTCCAGCTGACAGAACTGTGGGAAGCTGCAAGATCCAAATTACCTTGTACTCTTCATCAGTTTAACCTGACATCTGAGTTATTTCTAAGGTCATTGGAAGGTGTCGCTAAATGCCTTAGAAGTGGCCAACCATCTTCATTCTCTGGATCAGTGGAAGAAACTTGTTCATCAAACTTTGAAGATGAAGATGTGGATTCTACGAAGAGCCAGCTGTTCAATTCACAAGACAGTCAGAGGATCGGGGCCATCGGCGAAAGGCATCGTCAATCTTTCCCCGGTAAAATGTCTGAAGGAGACGAAGTGGGAGACTACTTTGGAACGAGAGAAGACGGCGGTACAAATTGGGATCAAAAGGTTGTTGATTTATTGATTGCGAAAAAGAATGCTTTGAAAATGTCCGTTGAGATGTCCAACATGATTCTCAGTATTGGTGCAGTGGTTACTTCATCTGAGTGATAGGTGATAAAGGAAAAGTTGTAAGAATCAATTCTATTTTATCTTAAAAGAATTAAGTACAGGTAGTTTTTCAAGACTGGGAAACTTAAACAATGAAGTTACAATGACATGCAAATATAGCTTTGAGCATCCCTTCCCCCTCCCTCCCCCCACTTCTAATTTGGAGAAAGTATTTTTTGTTTTTGGTGGGTGGGGGTTTAAACTGGGGCTTGACCTCTGCAGAGATGGATCTATCTCTTTGGGTGCTTGCTGTTATCCAGTCTTAAATAAACTCAAAAGTATTGTGAATTGCATCAAACTTTTTATCATTGTATTAACTGCTGGTTGATCATGTTTCTTATCAACGTTTGTCATAATAGGGTAACTTTTCTATGATATAAATAGAAGTTTGCTTAAGGACTAGTAAGTTATATACACTTCAATGAGCTATACACATCATTTGAGCAATAGAAGGCCTCTGAAAAAATATCTTACCTTCACAACATTGCAAACTCAGGAAACTTTGCTCTGGAATAAACAGTTTTGCAAAAGTAACTTGTCTACATTTTAGTGGGTTGTATTTGGCAAAGCCACTGGGTGAGATGGGGGGGGGGGCCTCTCACTCCATCCAGCAGAAACAAGAAATTGCCGGATTTTTTTTTAAGTTTGTTCTACCTGCCCCCTCCCCTTAGTAACCCATCGGGCATATGCCCTTGGCATAGGATGTGGTTTTATTGCTATTTCTGCATTGGCGTTGTTCGAAGTTGTGTTTTTAGTAGCAATGGTTTCCTTGAGTTAAGATTCCCATTGCACTTGAGTAGCTTCCGAAATTTACATGTTATCTACGTAGATTTTCCACACAAAAAAATATGGACTTTTTTGAGTTACAATTATGATTAAAAGTTACTGCTGTATGTTGTGTGGGATTTATAATTGAAAATAAAATATTTAAAACGATGAAATTTTTTAAGAAGATTACTGATTTTTGCTTTTGTTTCTGTTCTTTTCTTACATTTACTACAATAACAGAGATACTTCTTTGTTGCTTCACACACACACAAACAAACACACCCAAACACACACACAAACACACCTAAACACACTAACAAAGAGAGCATGATATCACTTCACACAAATACTTCCAATGGCTTTCTTCAAATCTGAATAAACACAGGGGAAGTCATTTGAGGATTTAATCAGTTAACTGCATTGATTTCCTTGAACAAAGTTTTCTAGAGTAAGAGCGTTTTAACGTGAGCTGGGCACGAGGCAATTTAAAAATAGCTGCAAACTCAACTCAGATGGGTAAGGAGCGGAGGCAGAGCTCTTGTAAATGGAACCCCCCCTCCGAACCCCCCTCCCCTCCCCCCTGTCAATGGCTGCATCACTTTCAGATATTTTCTTGTTCTCACATAATGGTTTCAAGCACAACAACATATTTTAGAAATAGAATAAGCTCCGAAATTAATTTGGAGTGTACCTCCAAGCACTGGAGTGAAGCTGGGGGGTTGGGGGGGGGGTGGGCAGGATGGCGAACACTCGAAAGCTGTGGCATTCTCAGATGATATTTTTGTCCTCTCGTGGTGGTTTCTAAGAACACAATTTTTGTCACAAAAGAGGAATCTCACAGTAATTTCTATGGATAATATGTCAGGGCCCTATGAGGTCCACCAGTCTATCCACACAAAGCTGCAAGATTTTAGGTATTTCTTGTTCTTTCATTATGATTTTTAGCACAAATGTACATTTCAGAAAGAGAAAATACTCCGAAATTTATTTGAAATGGATCTCAAAGCACTTGTGGAGAGGGGCAGGGTGTTGTTTTATGGTATGTCACTTTTGATTGTTGCAGTTAGTGCTTAGCAGAGCCGTCTAAATATACGGCTCTGGTGCTTAGTTAGCATTGCTGCCCTCTATTTGGTAGAACAGTGCGTTTGTTGACATGTGCTGTTAGTGATTGCTAACTTCTATCGGGTATGTATCTACTTGACAACAACACTAGACTATTAAACTATACAAACTTATGAAAGCAAAATTAAAGTCTAATTGTCTTTAATAAGATAAGTTGACAATACTCCACGGTGGGGGGGGGGGGCGCAGCCCAGGATGGTGGACACTCAAAAGCTGCTACATTTTCAGATGATATTTATTTCCTCCTATTGCGAATTTCAAGCACAAACTCACAAAAGAGCCTGGCAGCGGCGTAACGATGAGTCTGGGGGCCCCTGGGTCCAGGGAAGGAAGGGCCCCCCTGGCTACTGCGGAGAATCAACCGAAGTGCGCGCAGCGCACATCACGAGCGCGGAGCGCGAAGTCCCAAAGCCGTGGGGTTCTTCAAGCTCTCTGGTGCAATCTAAGCCGTATATGGAACATTTCGTGGTGATTTTATCGACTGAGATTTTGGGGAAAATCTGCGTTCATAGACACATTTTGGTCCGCCTCTGTCATACTGAGAACATGAAAAATGTGTTGCAAAGCTAGAATACATTAAGAGATTGAAAGGACAATAAGACCAAATGACCAATGTCCAATTAACATAAACAGTATATTTCCATCCGTGGCGTAACTCCTCTGGACAAATGGTATCCAAGTTCCCGAGAACTTGGAAAGGCTAGAGCTTGAATTGACTGAGCCTGGCCTTCTTGTCAGCAAACATATCGATGTTTCCACTTGAACTCGCTGACGCGTGCCTAGTATTTTACCGGCCAAATTTGGGCAAAATATCAGCAAAACGGTGGAAAATATGCCAAATTCGATTTACGGTCTGATACGGAAACATACAAATCCACACACAAATCTTAGGCATCGGTGATTTGGCCGATAGCTGAAGAAAGCATCAGCCAAAGGGGTTCAAAATATGCCAAATTTGTTTCATTTGGCCAGTTATCGGTCAATGTCATGTGGCAACCCAGACCGAGAGCGAATTCATTGAAATTAGAGGCGCTATTTCGCTATAATATGTACCAGCGTAGCCTATCAAGTTCCAGTGTGTACCTCAGACTCTTGAGTCAGTCGTGCGGAAAGAAGGATACGAGATTTGCAGTTGCAGGGCATATGATTTATGACGAACGTATTCACGCACAGAAAAATATGTCCATTGTCTCGTTTATAGTTCTTTTCCAACGAAAACGTGCCGTTTCAAAAAAGAAAAGAAAAAAAGGGTACCCCTCTTCTAAGTTCTGTACATCAGTGCAGCGGGGGCCCCTTTGGTCGGGGGCCCCTGGGTTTTCCCCGTCCGAGCCCATAGGCGTTACGCCGCTGAAAAGAGGACGTTCCCGCTCATAAATTGCCATAGAATATAATGCAGAGCCACGTCCATGTGTGTTAAACCACGCTGACATTTTTTCCCATTTGAGACCGATTTCTGTTTTTTTTGGGGGGGGGGGGGGTTCTCGGTGGGGGTGGGATGAGACCTCCACA